>MU002369.1:0-18943 GCA_010093585.1 Melanomma pulvis-pyrius CBS 109.77
GAGGAGGAGGAGGAGGAGGAGGAGGAGGAGGAGAAGGAGAAGGAGGGTCTCTTTCCGTGACGTGTGATAGAACGGGCCATGTGTAAGATGTTTGTAGGATGATAGGTGGGAGCTGCTCGTAGTAATGAAATGTCGCGGCCTGTTGGTCGGATTCTGTATATCCAATTCCGATGTTCTGGTCGTCTCGTCGTGTGATAGGCGCCCGCTGGGGCATTGCTGTGCATACTCGATCCCCCGCCCTGCACTGCGGGCCCAGCGCGACGGTGGCTCAGGCCCCATATATCCTCGACCCAACCCTTTGGCCCGACTCATTCCCACCAAAACCGTGCCTTGGACCGCGACAAGCCGAAATGTCGACCGTTTCAGGGAGCGCGTCCAACGCCTCGCCGCCAGCTCCTCGCACGGCCAGCCAGGCCCAGCACACGCGCACTTACCAGGCCTGCATTCCATGCCGGCGTCGCAAAGTGCGGTGCGACCTGGGACCCGTCGATCATCCTCACGACCCGCCCTGCGTGCGCTGCCGCCGCGAGAGCAAAGAGTGCTTCTTCTCCGCCACGCGCCGCAAGAGGAAGCAGGACGGCAGCGACGACTTGGACGACGACGCCGTCGACGACGACTACGAGCTGCGCAATGGCAGGAAGCGCATGCGGTCCGGCCCCGACGAAGGCACTCCGCAGCGCCGCCTCGACCCTCTCCACACTGCGCGCGCGACGCCCGCAACCGCCTACGTGTCCCAGCCTCTGACCCCAGGCGGCTCTGTCGGCCGCTACGAGCCTCTGCGCCGCCCCGCGACCGCCGTCGGCCAGCCCAGCTACGAGGACGACCAGAAGATCAACAACGAGACCGTCGCCGCCCTGCAGGGCGGCGAGGTCTTCAGCGGCCACGATGCCCTGAACCTGCTCATGGAGGCCGCCGGCCGCAACGGCGACATGGCCGCGCACCACAGGACCGGCAGTGCCTCGAGCATGCCGCGCCCGGCCATGGCCGTCGTGACACCGGGCTCGCAGACCAACTTCGCCAGCCCGCAGCCGCACGTCGCACACGGTCTCCGCGGCGAGCGCCATCAGGCGCGGACCGCTGCAGACCTGTCCGTCGACCCCGCCATCGCGCAGTCGCATCCCAGCCTCCCGGACCCCCCCAACGACGTCGCGCTCGCGGAGGCCGTCAAGGCCTGGTCCAAGTTCCGCTTCGTCCGCGCCGGCTGGCTCACGGCCAAGGAGGCCATTGCCTACATCGACTACTTCTACACCTTCCTCTCCCCGCTGACCCCCATCGTCGTGCCCGACTACCGCGACCATGCGACCCACGGGAAGCTGCTCAAGGAGGAGCCCATGCTCGTCGTCACTCTGCTCACCATCTCGTCCAGATTCGCGCCTCCCAACAGTCCCAGCAGCACTGGCGCAACCTCGAGATCCTACCTGATCCATGAGAAGTTCTGGAAGTACCTCCAGGGCATGATTGACCGCATGATATACGGACAGGAACAATTCGGAGGAGGCTTCTGTGGAGCCGGACAGCAGCCTGGCTCGGACGTCAATCCTCTCTCCCGCAAGGGTCTGCGTACGCTGGGCACGGTCGAGAGTTTGATGCTGCTCACCGAGTGGCATCCACGCGCCTTGCACTTCCCTCCAGGCGACGACGATGACGAGCTTGTTCTCCCGGACGACTTCGGAGTAGCTGATAGCACCTCGAATCCCGCCGCCGGAGGTCAACGCATTGACAGCTGGCTTGAGCCTTGCTGGCGAAGCGATCGCATGTGCTGGATGCTGCTCGGGAATGCCATGGCGCTTGCTTTCGAAATCGGCGTGTTTGACGATACTAGTGAAGCCGAATTCGAGGAGGCCAACCAGCATCTCTCGCATGCGACCGTCAAAGCCTACTTCCGGCGGAAGAACCATCTCAAGGATCTTTTGGTCATCTATGTGACGCAGACCAGTGGGAGGCTGGGGCTATCATCGATGCTGCCCAAGATTGAGCGTGAGAATGATTTTCAAATGCAGAAGACACCTAATGAATTGTACCAAGAGCGTGTTAACCGAATCAAGGCGCCTCCGCCCCAGTTTGGCATGCGATCTGATGGCCAGCGTCTCCCATTAGAAACGGTCGCTACTCAGGAGCGGCACGCTATACAAGACTTGGTGTTGGATTTCTGGAGCCGAATTGCCAAGGTCATGGAGATGGGGAACTTGAAGTTGTTCCCAAACCGACGGCAGACCCGAGAGCTGTTGAAGTCGGGACGGTACGAGGAGCTGCTGAAGTACTTCCAGACTCCGTTGCTGGACTGGAAGAGGTCGTTTGATCTAGCTCCACATGGTGGGTCGTCTTCTGACTATTGTGATGCTTTGCTGATTGTTTCAAGTGCCCGCGCAACTTCGACACGTCCTCACTATCGAGTACGAGTATACTCGTGTCTATCTGAATTCTCTGGCTCTGCAGGCCGTTGTCGAGAGATGTACGCATAACACACCCCTCCAGACACACGCTCAACCAAATGGTACTAGTTCGTCCACTTCTCGCGACGGTGGCGCTATTCCATTCAGCACCTTGGTCAAGTGGTACGGAAACGACAGGCACTATATCAACGAGGTCATTGATGCCAGTCGGAACGTCTTGAAAGCCGTGGTCGACGGTCTCTATCCCGGAGACTATCTCCGCCATGCTCCTGTCCGCACCTTCTTCCGAATCGTCTCCGTAGCCATCATCCTCCTCAAGACATTCGCCCTCGGTGCCACAGAAGACGACGTAGCCTACTCACTCGGTCTCCTCGACCGCGGTGTAGAAGCACTCCGCACGTCGATCGTCGACGACGTGCACGTTGGCAATCGATTCGCCGATCTTGTAGAGACGCTCACGCACCGCATCCGTGCCCGATTCGTGCGCCTCGCTGCCAACGGATCGACGGGTATCTCCCGTGCGGGAAGCCGCTCGCCTACGCGGGCCGGTGCCCAAACCCCGATGATGCCACCTCCTCAACCTCTGCACCAGCAAGGCCATCTCGCGCCTCCCTATGGCGGCCCCATGGCCGGATACCAGAACGCGACTTCTGTCCCCGGTAGCCCATCCCTAGGCGTTTCCGCCAGCGGTCGCGCTACACCCAACCTCAACCACCCGCTCTGGGGAATCAGCAGCGAAACGTACGACCCGAATTCGAACAGCATATCCATCATGCCGCCGCCGGGCTTCGCGCCAAATGGCTATAGTAACAGTACTAGTTGGCAGACGCAGACGCAGTATGGGATGGGGATGCCCAGGGATGGAAGTGGGAGCCAGAATGGGAATTACGACCAGGATTGGCTAGCGCTGCCTCTAGACCCGTTGCTCGATCAGTGGGGCGCGGATATCAATCAGACGGCCATGGGCCCGGATGTCGGAGGCCTGGATATGTTGGACATCTTGCTCAACATGGGTGGTCCACCGGGGAGCGCGTAAGGATGGAATCAAGGACGATAAAGACATTGTTTTCAATGAGGGAATTTTTCAATATTTATGGACAGAGGGAAGGGGTATATGTGAGATGCGATATCCGGACTAAGGTTTCTGTCTGATTTTGTTGCATGTGGCCTTTTATTTTAAGGTGGTTTTGACTACATTTTTATTTTCATTTCCTCTCTGACAATCTTCAAAAGGCGTTCTGGCCGAGTACGCCGGGTAAGGGATACCTTTGTGTAGTAGAGAAAAAGCTCCGACTTGCCTTTCTTCCCCTGCTCTCTCTAACAAAAATTTCAAAGATGGAAATGGAACATGTTGGTGTGTACAGAAAGAGATAGTTTTGTATCAGATCGGAGATATTGGTGAAGGGAAGACGTGCTTTGAGCAATAACGTGAGGTGTGAAGTTAATTGGCTAGTTGTCTTGTCTATCCAGCAATAATTATGCTGAATTTAGCTTGGCTGATCATGTGTATGTATTGGACCGGAGAGCTGCTGGCAGATGGTGGCGAATGTGCTGCTTGCTTACTGTGTATTCGGGAGCAGGGCCTATTTTACCCCTGGAACTGAGCATAGATGACAAACGGGGCGTAAGGCACCAGGCACACACATATGTACGGAACTTGGAGGCGTACGCAGGTTGCCCATGTTGTGATAGGATGGGTTTGGGGCGGCGGGTGACAAGGATAAGTAGCGCGGGCGGGCGTACAGTACCTTACATCTGTCTTTGCGCTACGAATGACATCTTAGACTCGTGCCGAGTCCACACAAGCACAACACACCAGTACATCTCGCCGTTCCCAAGTGCAGCTGATGCAAGATCAAGATGCCCATCTATGTACCTAGCTGGCTCGAAGTCCCAGCACTACCAACGCTCTAAGGCTGCAACGGATCCTACTATCTGCCTTTTCCCCAGCACTAATTTGGAGCCGTGCAGAGAGACTTACGTGTATGAAGCGCAATCCCCCCTTTTGTAATCAGAAGCACGGGCTCGAGGCCCATCTCTCTTACTGTGTATGTCTCTGGCAAGGCCGCGGTCGGTGTTCGGGGATTCGAGCGTCATGTTGCAGTAAATGAGGTGAGGTGAGGTTAGGCGTGTATAGATAAGCACCGCCCGCGTTGTTTTCTATTGTCTTGCCGGGACAGACTCATGATGGGATGTAGTGTGTGGAATGCCGGCACTGTGCTGCTTTCAGACTTGCATCGCGGGCGCCTAGCAATTAGCAGCACCTCCAATTAGACCCCCAGAACACAGCCCCTGTAAGATTCAGATGCCGAAATGGGCGCGACCTTGCACAATGGCGCTTCGCTTCTCGGTTCGTGGCGGGAAATGGGGACAGAAAGGGAAGATCGGAGGGAGGGATTGGGAGGAGGGATGGAGTGGTAATTGGGTGGATCGTACATGAGGAATCCGGAAGAAGAATTCGACTCTCAAGCTTCGACTTCTGCGAACTCCATGCCGGAATGGTAATTGCTCGGGATGCTCCACGATGCTCCAGCAGGGCGAAGCACGCCGAGCATCCTATCTGCTCACGCTCTGCGAAGGATTTACGCCCTGGACCCCATACACAGAGCCGCAAGCCGCAAATGCCATAATACATCTCCGCTCAGCACGGCTGAACTCCGCAGGGTCTAGCATTTACTATTCAGAGCGGCTTCCAATAAGCTTTTCGCCAAACGAAGATGCTCAGCCCGATAGCAAGAGACGAATTCAGGCACGCCATGACCGCACTCGTACGGAAACTAGGGGAGGGAGCGAAAAAACTTGTCGACATGTCGGGCAGAACATGATGGCGAGTGGTCCGTGGATATCGCCCTGGGGCGTGCTGTTAAGGCCTTTCAGGTTCCCTATTTCCCAGTCGTTCGTCCTCTTTCCCTTCCTGTATCTCTAGTCTTACCTACAAATCTATTGCACCGCCTGCATCTCTCCAATTCGCGATCCGCCGTCTGGCAAGGCGCCATGGACAACAGACGTCTTCCCATTCCCCCCGCAAAGGTTCCCGTGGATCGGAGAACGGTCGAGTACTACCCAGAGCCGGAGCCGGAACCTAGGGCCGTCAACTACCACCACCACAGCGACACGGGGAAGGAGGTTGTGTATGAGACCTCGAAAGAAGTGTATGCGGACCCGCGGTGCGGGGGGCTCGAAGTCAATCCCTTTCAATCCTCTTTGTCTATTGATGGGTCCATGGAGAAGCAGGTCGCCAGTAGTGAAGGTGGTACACCCGGAATGTCGCGGAGAAGGAAACTGGTGTTTCTTGCAATGGGCGGGATCTTGATCGTGTCGATCGCGATAGTAATTGCAGCGGTACTAGCCACGACGCTGCGGAAGAAAGGGGGAGGAGCGCCTGGAGCTGGTGCCGGCGATGCGAAGGAGGCAGAGGCGCCCGTACTTGGACCGATCCCTTCTAATGCATCCCTCACAGCTACGGCATGGGTACGTTTGAGAGAGGTTCGAGGTTCGATCTGGGTCAGGTTTTAACATTTCGACAGGTCGTGGACCCGCCGTCGGGCGCCTTCGCCGTCAGAATCATATATCAAGATGCCGGGGGATTGCTGCAAGCTCAGACGTTTAATACGGTGACAGGGAAGTGGAGCAAGTTGCCGGACTTCACGAGGGCGGCGGCTGGGTCGGCACTAGCTTTTACGCACTTCAACATGAGTATATATGACTATCATACGGTAAGCAAGTCCCTGCCTTGGAATTGATCGAGTGCGAAGCCTGACTATTGGTCTAGGCTGCTCAAGGGGAGCTGTTCTACCTGGACGATTATAGCAAATCTGGAATACGCGAATGGAACTGGGCCTTGGTAGATTTGTCGCTCGCTGGCGGAGCCGGTGACATAAACACTCAAAACTTCCAAGCGCACCCCATGTCCAAACTCGGCGCATACTGGCCGTTTGTCATGTTCCAGGATTCCACAGGATACCTCCGGGAGATCGTCTATGATTACTATGCACACTGGGCCGTGGTGCCCAAGGAGACGAAGAAATGGACAACGCCGGTGCTCGAGGGGGGCGCCATTTCGATTGTCCCCTCGGGGCAGAATCTTTCCTTTACGAATATCATGTATCAGCAGGAGGACCGGACGATAGCCATGTATGAGCGGAAGGATGGGATCGTTGGGGTATATTCCCGAGATGGTGCGTTCAATCCTCTCTCTTTCAAATCATTTGAAAGCATGCTGTCTAACACCGTCTTAGATGAATACCCCTCGCAGGCTCTCCCGGCCAAGACGGCACTGGCATCTTTTGCCATGCTCGCGGACCAGGACCCCGCTACCTCTCCCTTCAAACTATACACGCTCTACCAGGACGAGGACGCCAAGATACAGATGGTGTGGCGCAACGACAAGGCGTCTGGGTGGAAGGGCCCACAGACCTTTAGTGCCTTCGACGGCGCTGATAATGGTACGAGCATTTCTTGTCTGACAATGTCTACCTACCTTGCGGTCCCGATGGAGAAGTGGAGCGTGCCCCGGTGCTTCTTCGTAGCTGGGGGCAACATTCGGCAGGTCAAGCTCGCGGGCGCGGATTGGGAGATTGTGGGAAACGTGGGCCAGGCTGAGCCGTGAGGACGAATCCAGCGTTGCTTGCCAATCGCAAAACCGCCGCTCAGGAAGCTTAGAGATGGATCTGAGTGAGTATCCGCCGCCATGGACCACGCCACCTCTCTGGGTGTGTTGAGCTAGAGCCAGGAGCTTGGTGGTGGGCTGCACTACTAATTCTTGCTCCTGACATTGCTTGGACTCGATTTTACAGTCTCTCCGACTGACCGGCCAATTATCCTTCGAGCTTCGCCCTGGAAATGCTGCCTACACACCTCTCACCACACTTTAACTATCTCCCTGGGCAAAAGTGGAATATCGCGGTCATCGAGGAGGAAACAAATCGGAGTGGATCGGAGAGATGGAGAATCTGTAGATGGATATCTAGAGAAGAAGGAAGAAGGGGAGAAAAAAAGAAGGATTCTGTTGTGGAGACTTCGACCTTTAATGTATGTCTGGATTCTTACACTTGTGTAGAAGGTCGGGGGTCTTGAATCTTGGAATCAAAGGGATAGATACTAAGAGAGAGAAAAGAAAGGTTGTGGTTTGCTGTTATAAATGTATCTTTGTTTGATATTCTTCTTAAGATGGTGTAGAGAGTACGAATATAGTGGTGCATATTTACATTCACCTTCACCTTCACATTCTCATTCACAATCATATTTACCTATTCCTAGGCCACACTGCCTAACTAAAAAAGACATGCATTCGTGAGTACCTAGAAGTGCCAGAGATGTCTAATTTGGTATCGATCTATAGCCCTGATGAATCTATTCTAAATCCCATCACAAACCTTGTAATCCATCCTCCTACCCATTCATTACCCGACTCCTGACTCACTTCGTCCCCGCCCACGCATCCACGAGCAACGTCCCCCCCGCCACAACCCCCAACACGCCAACCCCCAACTCACTCAGCAGCCCCTCCTCCACACTCCAATGCAGCGTCATAGGCGCATACGCCGCATTCGAAACCGCATCTCGCCACCAGCACCAGTCCTCCAACCTCCTCTCCTCTCCCATGATCTTGCCCTCTTTCTCGCCATCCCCCTCCTCGTCTTTCTCGGCTACTCCATTGCCCTTCCCCCGCCGAGATCGCGACCGCGAAACGATGCCCAAGCGCAAGAACTCCAGCCCCACATGCATGGCCCAAAACCGACTACTCCACACCCACCACCTGGCCTCCCTCTTCTTCCCCCGGTCTCCGTCTGCCGTCCATATCGCGCCTTTCGAAGCGAGATACGCGCCGTTTTCTAGGACCTGGAAGGCGATGCCCGCGTAGACCTGCGTCCAGGTGATAGCTCGCAATGTGCGCACTGTTGGTGTAGCAGAGGGGGGCAGGGCGGGGAGGTTGTAGGTGGAGCGCGCCCACGTGTAGATCCCCACGAGGCCCCACAGGCGGACGAAGATGCGGAAGTCGGCGATGGTGGAAGCGAGGGCTTTGCTGGCTGTGGATAGCTGCGCCAGACGCTGGGTGTGTGTTGGGATATGCGGCCGCACGACGACGTTGGACTTGGACGCGAGGGCGGCTGTGGGTGTGGGCGTGGGTATGCGGGCTAGTGTTCTTGACAATAGTGTGGAAAGGAGGTCGAGCAGATATCCGACAGTGCATAGCAGTGCGTCGGTGCCTCCGGGCGTGGAGAGCAGTTTCGACAGGCGGAGGAGGGTGCGGTCTGTGGAACGGGCGAGCGTTGCAAAGTATTGACGGAGGAGGATGTATAGACGACGGAGGGGTGTGGCTTGCGGGTATGGGTGTGGAGGGAGTGGTGAGGAGGATGTTGAGGTGTTGATGGTGGGGTCCGCGGGGATCGTTGTTGTGGATGTGAGGGGTGAGGAGGAGGACATTTTTGTGGGGGGTCCTCGGCGTCGAGGGAGAGGAAGAAGACGGGAGGAGCTGGTTAGCGGGGGGCAGACATGGTGGTGGTGTTTATGGGGTCTGCTGTCGGTGAGCAGGCGATATCGCGATAGCTCTAGATTAGCCTCGGTGAGACAGGTCGCACGTGCGGAAGGGTTCCGCATGTGAACGCATGTGGGAATTGTTTTCGATTGTACTACCTAGGCAACACATATGTTGGAGAGGAGATCGATTCAAGACTATCCCCAACCCAAGAGCCAGCAACGTCGCGGATCGCCATGACATCAAGCAGCATGAAGCTCTGACCTACCGGGACCCTGATTCATACCCCTGCACCGCAAGCTTCACCCCACGCCCCAGATGTCTTCACACCCCCAGCGTCTAACAGTAACGTCTACCGTCTACCCAGCTTGCCCTCCACCTCCCCCATACTACTGCAACAACCCAATCCCAACGGCGATACAATGCCGTCCCGCCAGCCCACATATCCTCTCGCACACGCCGCGCGCCAAAAGCCCCGGCGTATCCCCCTCGTCCTGCGCTTCTACAAGGGCGCAATCCACAACATCATCATCGTGCCAGTGATCCTACACTGCCTCTTCGCAGCCCTCGTCGTATACCTCAACCGCCATGTAACCGGTAGCATCAGTCTCCCCTCGACCATTATCCCGTCTCTCTCTATCGTCGTGGGGCTCATGCTAGTGTTCCGCAACTCGACGTCCTACGACCGATTCTGGACGGGCAGGAACTGCTTGACGACGATTGGCACGTCGGTGCGGAATCTGGCGAGAGTGTTCCTAGTCAGTGCGCGCGGGAAGGACGGCAAGGCGCTGGCGGATGGCGAACGCAGGGATACCGAGAAGATAGTCCGGGTCCTGATCGCGGTGCTGTACGCCATCAAGCATAACCTGCGCGCCGAGTTCAACATCCCGCCTGCCTCTCTTGCCGCACAAGCAGCTTCCTCGTCCCGGCCTGGACTCTCGCGTGGGAACTCAGTTGAGAATGGGATTCACACCGCAAAGGCCGAGTATATTTCGTTGCTGCCGGACGGCTTGATGGGATACGAAGACCAGGGCCTGAGCTTACCGCTGCAGTTGACAGTGCTGGTCGAGGGTTATATTCGTCGCGGGTTTGAGAGAGGTTGGTTCCACGGCCCGCAGGCTAGTCAAATGACGGTCCAGGTCAACAGTCTGGTGGATGCGTACGGGAAAATGGAGACGATTAGGACTACGCCAATTCCGGTTGCGCATCTGTGAGTCCCCTTGTCATATCTACCTATCTTCTTACCTTAGTGTTCATCCCTCTTCTCTTCTCGACGGATAGCTAACACGCTCCTCAGTATCCACCAAAAGCAAGTCCTCGCCCTCTTCACCTGCGTGCTCCCGTTTGCCATCGTAGACGGCTACGGCTGGTGGGCGATCCCAACGGTCGCCATCGTCGCCTTTACACTGTACGGCATCGAAGGCATCGGAATGCAGCTCGAGGACCCCTTCGGCTATGACAAGAACGACATCAAGATGGACGGCATAATCGAAGACACGCGCCAAGAGGTCATGGTGCTCCTCGAGGAGTGGAAGGCTGGCGCGAACGGAATGAGCGGCATGTTTGATTGATTGAGTTGGACTGCATAGACTAGGAGTGAGGGAGAGCATGGTTGAGTTGTGGGAAGCGAAGCGAAGCGAGGCTAGAGAGTTCGATGTTCAAAATTTAGGGTACCAAACAGGAACCTTACTCCCAGGAATTTAAGCTGCTAGTACATCAGCATTATTCCCATTATTAGCTATTATCCTTCGGAAGCGTTTGGCCTCGTTGGGACTTTAGGGAGGACTCGACTTCAGCTGAGTAAGGCGTACTACTAGGGGAAATATAAGCACAACCGTAGACTGCAAACCACCATGTGCAATTATGTGTGTGTGTGTGTGTGTGTGTTGTTGAGGTTGGCTATCACACGGTGTAGGAAGAGTCTATAGATCCCCCAAGCGTAAACAAGATATTATTCCCCTTCCTCAATCCCGCCTCCATCAACACTAAACAAGTATCAAGAACATAAACCGTCGAACAGCTGCCCGCAACCCTAGCATAGAATACCCTACATGCACCGTGTACCCCTGACTCCCTTACCCCTGCATACAAAACGGATGCGTGCAAGTGTGAGCCAAGGCTTGACCTCTCGTCAGGCCTGCTTTCCAATGTCTGACTGCCACCGCACCCCAAGTACCGGTGGTCTATAAAAAGCCCCAAGATACGTTATGAGAACGACGGCCGGTGACAAAAATGAAGAGAAAATAGGAACGCAGCATGTTGAACCTCCGACGCTAGCTTTGGCCGTGCAACGCCGCGAGAAAGAAAAAGCGTGACGAGATAAAAAAACAAATAAATTAAACCACTTCCTTCCCTCAAGCTCGACCTCCTTGTTCTCGTTTCCCATCAAATGCATACATTTAGCGGGTAAAGACCGACCGTGACGTTCCGTTGGTGCGTGACAGAAAATTGAAAAAGAGCAAGTTGGTGAGTGAAACGCCCGAATACTCCTGAAAATGCCAAAATAACCAACTTTATGGAACACATACTTCCCACAATAATATCCACTTGCGCATTTGACAAGACTGACACGGTTTAATCCATGCGTAAGGGGGGAAGTGTTGGCGCTGTGCTACTGCCAGAACTTAGCGTGCCTTCTTCCCTTGGTCGACTCATAGATGCTCGTCCAGCGCTGCCATCCAAAACAAAGGGTCCTGCATCGTTTCTCGGGGTCATTGGACCTTCTGGCGCGCCCTGAGGGCTCAGGGCGTTCGCAGCGGCGGGGTAGAGGGGAGATAGTCCCGAGCGCTCATTAGTGCCCGTGATGTTGATGGTTACGGGCTGGGTTACCGACGATGAAGTTGGAGGTGGGATATATCGCTGTGGAGTAGACGGAGCGGGGATAGGTTGGCTCACGATCCCGCCGAGAGAATCGGTCAGGCTGATATTAGAGACTGCGGTCTGCAAAAAAGATAAATCCATTCGCGCATTCGTCGATTCGTCAGGGACAGTGTTATTGTTCAGGGGTATTGTAGAAGAGCGCGGTGTGACATGGCGATCGTCTTGTTTCTCTTCGCCATTTGCCTTCGACTCGGCCTCCTCCCGCGCAGCATCGTCGTCCCACTCTTCAAACTCGCCTGGGTCTTCGACGTCGGCTTCGAGATCCGCGACTGCCCGGCAGTTTGGACACAGAAAGTTTGGCCAGGTGGGACCATTGAGGATAGGTCGTATACACTTGTAATGCCAAACGTGCGAACATGGTGCTACAAACAATGATTGACAGGGCTGAGAGGCAAATTAGTTGCGGTCTAGTAACATCCCACACGAGCACTTACCGCTATAGACATGAGGCAAATAGAGCACTCAGATGTGTGCGTCGAGGCACTATCGCCCTCCTTCTTGCGGTTTGCTAGATTTCGAAGACGTTGATGCGTTTGTTTGCTAAATTAGGAGTCAACATGTGCAGAGTGCGTTGAAACACAAAGTCAAACTCACTTGAAAGTATTCAACGCCTGCTGCCACCCTCGATTACACTCGATCCTGATCTTTACGCATCTGAAGATCATTTCTTCGCCCCCGCGGAAATCGATGCCCAGTTGGATGATATCGCCGTCCTTGAGCTTGAAGGGCTTTGATTCCACGTTGGGCTGGCTCAGCCGAATGTGGTTCAGAAACGTGCCTGAAGAGCTCTTCACGTCCTTTATGTACCACTGCGAGTCTTGGCACCACAGCTCGCAGTGCTTCCGACTAACCACCTTGGACTTGAAACCGACCGCGGCCGCAGACGGCACATTGGCGGGGATGTCAGGTATGTTATCCCTCTCCGAGTACCTGCCCACGCGGATTATGTTCTTCTCGTCGGGTAAGGTTCGAGTTATGGTGGGGAACTGCAGCGATGGCCTCCCCGCGCGGGGATCCTGGTGCGGAATGAAGCGTATGGACGGCAGATGCTTGAGTGCTGCCGCGCCCTCTGCCTGTTGGGCGGTCTCGGCGCCGTCCATGTTGGTGCTGGAGGCCGTCGACGGTACGGATGCTGGAGTTGGGCCGGACTGGGACCGAACGGTGGAGAGTTGCACGGCCGCGGTTTCTGCGCGAGTGCGGGTCATTGTAGAGGATGGAAAGGGTGCAGGCGGGTCGCTCGGGTGTGGAGGCGTGGCTACCTCGGGGGAGGTGCGTGTTCTTGACAGGCGAGTTGAGTTAGTGGGAGGAGCGCTTTGGGTCGAGATGGACGACGAGGGTGAAATGGGCGGCGGGGTGGTGCTGCGGGCGCGAGCGTCACCACGTGAGGAGGCGGCCGCGGCCTGCTGGGTGTGCAGGCTGTGCAAGTTATGCGTGTAGTTCCTCAGGAAACTAAGTCCGCCTCGCAGTCCGCTGGGGCGAGAAGGTGAGGTCGGGGAGATGGTCGTTAGTGTTGGGGCGGCGGGGGCTGGGGTTGTGAACATTGGATGTGGTAAATAGCGGCACCGGTGAGACGGTCACAGGCTACCTCTCTCGGCTGTGAATGCGGTGAAAGATGCGCGTTTGCAGCCTGGGATCAGAGGGAGGACGTCGTCTGCGGCAGTCTGTGTCTGCGAGGATGGGGCCGAATCGAAGGGAGCCACGGGCCTTAGCAAACGAGGCGAGTCAGCGATCTCCAAGCCTGGTCTTCGTTCATGCTGCTGCGGGCATCGGCCGTGGCACCGCCTTGATCATCTCATCTCGCCCTCGCCGCCGCAGAAGTGCATTCGCGGATTAATTCGCGCAGCCGCTGTCACCCCCTTCACCAGAGCCAAGAGAATGAAGCAGATCCTACCATGGTCCTCTGCGAAGCAACAGTGGACGCTGATGGCGTACGCGCTAGAAGATACACATGCCATTCATCTACCAAACACCTCGTCGCCAGACGCCACGCATAGCAGTGCAGAGCCATTTGGTTGGCAACGCCTTGCCCTCGTTTGAAGGGGCTATCGACTTGTTTCCAGCTCCGCAAACCAAGTTCATGCGCGCTGGCCCGGACAGCCTGGGGATCCCGAGTCTCCTCAAGGGCTGGACCGCGCGGGAGCTGAAGATAGGCTCTCACGTGATTGGGCACGGGAATGATGAGTCAGCCGAGCTGTTGGTGACATGAACTGTCTTGGATATATGTCTTTCAACTCTCAAGCGGGGATTGCGCTGCATACGCCCCCAAGCCTGAGAGACTCCTAGACTGCAGTACGTTCTCGCATTCAGCACTCTTAGAGGGCACATCTCCCCGTGCACGCACGGCCGTAAGAAGGGAAGTTGAGAAGTACGTATTGCTTGGCCGCGACCCATAGGTACTTCTCGGGAGCGTGAGGTGTGAGAAGTGAAAACCCACGATCAAGCGCATGGATCGAAGTAATCCGAGGTTGAATTTACCTTCAAGCCCACCACGAATCCTGGCTAACTTCATGCGTGCTGGTGGGTCTGACGATGCCAAGCACTATCATGGTGAAATTTACGTCCGGGGCTCGGAAGGGGCCCATCAATCCACAACTCGCACCCCAGCGCCCCGTCCGGACATGTTGAGGCCGCAATCTATCCGACCGTTGTCGCGGAGACTCACGCAGGCCTCCACTTCGCTCCCTAAACCCGCAGCATGCACAAGTAGGAGGGGCCTGGCAACGGTTGTTGCCGAGCAGAAGGTTTGCCTCCCGCCGACTCTATCGCACTGCACACTTCTGACCAGCACTGTCCAGGATCCCGCGGAACTCGACCAAATCACCACACTTCCCAATGGCATCCGCGTCGCGACCGAAGCCCTCCCGGGGCACTTCTCTGGCATTGGAGTCTATGTCGATGCGGGCTCAAGATACGAAAACGAGGCCCTGCGGGGTGTCAGCCACATCATAGACCGGCTGGCGTTCAAATCCACAAAAGCAACGAGCGGAGACCAGATGATAGAAAAGATAGAGTCCTTGGGAGGAAACATACAGTGCGCCTCATCGCGAGAATCGCTCATGTACCAATCCGCGACCTTCAACTCTGCAGTCCCTACCACCGTTGGCATCCTGGCAGAGACAATCCGCGACCCACTTGTTACCGAGGACGAGGTGCAGCAGCAGCTCGAGACCGCGGATTACGAAATCGGGGAGATATGGTCGAAGCCGGAGCTGATCTTGCCGGAGCTAGTTCATATGGCGGCATACAAGGACAACACACTGGGAAATCCGCTGTTGTGTCCAAAGGAGAGATTGCCCTTCATCAATCGTGCAGTCGTGGAAGCATACCGGAAGGAGTTTTACAAGCCGGACAGAATCGTGGTCGCCTTTGCTGGCGTTCAGCACAACGAAGCAGTCCGACTGGCAGAGCAATATTTCGGGGACATGAAGATAGGCACTGGGCCCTCACTCATTGGTGCCGCCGACGACAACACAATTACGAGCGCTACACCCAACGAGCAAGTCTTCACAGCGTCGCATCCGACGCCCACCGGCGCGCCCCCTCAAACCTCGAAACTCCTCTCCAAGATCCCTTTCTTCAAGAATCTCTCCACATCTGCGACCTCCAACGCTTCTGTAAACACATCCATCGACCTCAACTTCCCGCCCATCGACACCTCTGTTCCCTCCCACTACACCGGCGGCTTCCTCACTCTCCCTCCGATCCCACCGCCCGCCAACCCTGCGCTACCTCGCCTCTCGCATATCCACCTCGCATTCGAAGGCCTACCCATCTCCTCTCCCGATATCTATGCACTCGCAACCCTACAAACGCTTCTTGGAGGCGGAGGCTCCTTCTCTGCTGGCGGCCCTGGAAAGGGCATGTACTCGCGATTCTACACTAACGTGCTGAACCAGCATGGCTGGATCGAGTCATGTTTCGCGTTCAATCACTCATACACAGACTCGGGACTCTTCGGAATCGCCGCTTCCTGCGCGCCCGCGCAAGTCGCGCAGATGCTCGAAGTCATGTGCCGGGAGCTTGACGCTCTCAGCCAGGAAACCGGGTTCTCTGCCCTGAAAGAAGGCGAAGTCCAGCGTGCCAAAAACCAACTTCGTTCATCCCTCCTCATGAATCTCGAATCGCGCATGGTGGAGCTCGAGGATCTGGGCCGGCAAGTGCAAGTCCACGGCCGCAAGATCGGCGTCACGGAGATGTGCCGCAAGATCGAGGAAGTCACAGTGCAAGACCTGCGCCGGGTGGCGAAAACGGTATTTGGAGGCGAAGTGCAGAATTTGGGAGGTGGGAGTGGCGCTCCGACGGTCGTGTTGCAGGAGGGTGAGCAGGAGGGACTGCGGAGGAAGGATTTCACTTGGGATGACATACAGACCAGGATTGCGAGGTGGAAGTTGGGCAGACGGTAGAGCGCCATGTCAATCCATTCCGCCAATGGATGAAGGGTGTATGATACGAAGGGATGGTGCGGCATTGAAGTTGTATTTTTAGCGCAGGGAGACGGACAAGCCTAGGGCGGACTCGCCAAAATAGATAGTGTAGGGGTACATAGTATGAATTGTATACCATGATGACCACTATTTTGATCATAGATTGTCTCTTGAGTCAAGTGTGCAGGTAGGCATATACACATGAAACTAGAATTCACCACTACTATTTATGGATCATCAGCGATACCTGCATTAGGGGGGAAAGTGGTCTGACATGACTCTAGTCGCCATGCGGAGAACTTGCTGCACGGCCAGGTGTCCATTAACTACATCAACACACACACACACACACATATATATATATATAACCTTGTCGTATCCAAGGGGGGACTCCATTGTTCTACGAGATCCTAAAGTCTTAACCCGAGGGGGAAAAGATGAACCGACCCCATTTGCATCTTGCTATGCCTCCTAGAAGGACCTTCACGCCAGGACCCGCAATGTTTCCTCATGGGTAGCTAGATAGAGACCAGTGAATAGAGCGAGAAAGAGAAAGAGAGAGCAAAAGAAATTGCACTTTTAGACGGATAGATCTCAAAGATCATTTCAATCGCCCGAATGCACAGAAGCCAGGCCTAGTTCAAGAGGCATACCTCTCAATGGGAGGGGGCTACATGAAGTGTGCTTCGGTCGTGATGCGGCCTATCCTATGTGTACAAGGAAAATAATACAGAGATGCAGGAAGAGGATGAGTGGGTGTCTGGAAATGGCCACTCATGCATGCCCGGAACCGAAGCCGATGAGCCAACCTCCGGGGGTATATTGATGAAAGAAGAACGCCAGATGACCCACGCTGACCGATTTGTACGCCGTTGACGCCGCCGTAAAACATCTCTTACTCGTGTGCCTGCTCGTTTTCACCTCGCCGCCCGACACAAATCCCCCTACGTGAAGAGGGCATGGTTAGACCTGTGCCATGATGCAATCCTCACCATCCTCAGCGCCCACATCTTTGCCATTTGCATCGTTCAGAATATCAGGCGTGAGGATATCTGGAACATGGGTCTCGACCGCTTCCTCAGTCAACGCCACGCCGCCATCGACCTCGACTTCGCTGCCCTCGGACGCACACGAGTACACGGTGAAGTCGGACTCTGAGTCCTCGGACTCATCCCCAGCGCCATCTATGTCTGCAGTAGACTGCTCCATCCTGTGTCTCAGCGTGGAGCCCACGCCCTCGAATCCACCTACGTACGTCCCGTTGCGCAGATCGTTCCTTTCTTTCTGGCGGCGCACGCGGCGTAAAGTCCCGACGTCGAATTCACGGACCGCGTTAGCCTCGGATAGGTCACGCGCGGTACCGGTGCGGGGCAGTGGGAGGGTAATGTTGCTGCCTGAAGAAGAGGAATCTCGCGATGGGCGGAAGATGCCTTGGATTGCGGACTTCAGACCCTGGCGCGTGATTCCTCCAAAGAGCGGGAGGTTAGTAAGATCGCGTGCAATGTCCTGCGAGGAGCGGTGGCCCAGGTTGTAGAACCGGCGTCGCGGTCGCCTCATCGCAGAAAGCTCGTCCATATCAGTTTGCGTGGTCTTGAAGGTCACTATGCTAGCGCGAGACGATCTAAGCGCAGGGGTGGTGATGTCTGTAGAGAGGTCGGTGGAGAGGTCGGCCGAAGTTGGAAACGTAGAGGAGTTGATTATGTCGTCGTCGTCGTCGTCGTCGTCGTCGTCGGAAAGTATAGGGTTGGGGAGGAGGCCGATGAATCGAAGGTTCGAAGCGGGCTTGGTGGGGAGGAGAGCGGCGTCGGCTGGCGTAACGGGCGCGAAGTCGTGAGCCAGAACGGCCTCGAAGGAGATGTAGACTCGGTCCTTGTAGTAGGGCCGACAGGTATGACAGGCTTTGAATTTGCATTGGGGGTTCTGGAGTCAGTCAGTATGATGCATTTGTAGGCATGGACAAGCTTGTGCGAGGTCAAAACAATCTCTTAGCACTGTAAAGTCCTACTGTATTTGCCAGAAGTAGCGCTCCCCCAGCAAACCCCCTGGCAAAATTGCTAGAGAGTAGTCCTTCCCCAATGCCAGCCCCTTGTTGTAGAACTCGGCGAAACGAAAGACTTGCGAGAGGAGCAACGTACCGGATCTTTCTGCAAGGAGCTACTGCTTGCCCCGTCATGGTTCGACGGTTCGTCCGCGAAGGCTGCTAGCTTGGCGGCCACTCCATTGATCTGCACTCCTTGCATGGTGTCTTCTATCGCCTGCTTCAATTCCATCTTCAACGCCTTGAGCTTCGCTAACTGGGCGGGGGTGTATTCGCCTCGCTCTGCAGCAAGAATGACGCTCTCGCTAAGCCCAATCTCTTCCAGCTCCTGACGCAATTCCGATTTGGGGCCCACTTCTTGCCCCGGACCTCGTAGAGAGTTGGACGCAGACGGAATCGGCCCATGGTCCTGGCGGCATACGTAGAGGAAACCGACCGACGGCGCGCGCCCACAAACAAGGCAGTACTGCTCCCGCCCGTAAACGCGATCCATATTGACGTGGGTACAGTTGGGCGTCCTGACGCGCCTCGCGGCGGCGTTGCGGGTCTTTATGCATTCAGCTGGGTCATTTGCGCAGTCCACTGAACCTACTTTCATAGTGGGCGGTTGTTCTGGCAAGGAAGGACGTGGGACGTGGATGCGCTTCTTTTCCTGGGCCAGTATGGCCAGCACGTGGGGAGTGCCGGGCCGTACCTGCGAGAAGAGAGGAAGGAGAGTGTGGAGGCAGGG
>MU002370.1:0-18827 GCA_010093585.1 Melanomma pulvis-pyrius CBS 109.77
GGGCGAGATGTTGGATGTTATTGTGCGCACGTCGAGGTTGAGGGGCTTTGGGGGGGAGGGCGAGATGTTGGATGTGATGGTTCTTATGTCGAGGCGGAGAGGCTTGGGCGGGATGGGGGAGGTTAGGTCTTGGATTGTGGGTGGCATTGTGGTTGTTTGTTGTGTAGGCGAGGTAATGCGGTGGTTCGATGTTTGGAAGTCGGCGTTGAGATTTTTTTTTTTGCCTTTGTATGTCGTGATGTTTTCGAGGTAGAATTTGCAGACAACGACGACGACGACAACGACGACGACGACGACGGAAAGGTAGGTAAGTCAATGTCAGGCAAAACTACTAGAGGACATATCGTCTCTTTCTTATTTGGGCGCTCTTCCAACTCCGCAATCCTAAACTCTGCCTCCCCCTTGCCCTGGCGTACGGCGTAGCGGGCGGCTCTGCCTCACTCCTGCCCTGTCGCCGTGTTGCTGAGCCCGGAGGATTTCATTGCTGATGAGTCGCAGTCAGGTCACAGTCATCAGTTGGTCCGGTTCGCTAAGCCCGTCCGTGTCGCACAGCCTCGCGCGAGACAGCCTTGCGAAACGCGATCTGTGCCGGTGTGCCGCTTGGCAACAAGGCGTAGGATTTTGCGCGTTGGATCGCGACTAGCTCAGTGTTACGAGGGTCCGTGGTTTTTTGTTTTCTTGTGGTTGCTGCGGCTTGGTTGGCCTGGGGTGCTGGTGGGTGAGATCGAACTTTGGGCGGATTTTGGGGTGCAGGGGTGTGGATCCTGGGTATTCGATCGTTGGATGGGTCGTTTGTTGATTGTGCGACGGCGCGGGTTGCGTTTACGGCTGAGTCTTCTGAATTGTGATGATCATGCGAGAGAAGGGAGAGTACTGGTTTTGGGGCAGGAAGAGTGTTGGGGATCCTCTAAAGGTACACTGCCATGTATCATGGGAGCTGCGCAAAAATTGAAATTTGGAAAATCCGGTGAAGCTTTCGTGGCGTTACTATATTCTGACTTGCGGCCTAGTCCACTCTCAAGGCTAGATATATTGCAAATAGTTTAAATAAGCAAGCGGAATCTTGGATCGTTTACTAGAGTTATGAATGGGAGGGCTGATAAACACATGCTGATGGACTCGAGGCTTTACTCGTTGCCCTCACTGTTTCTGGCCCCGAGTACTTGTAAACCTTGCTGAGTATATCCAGCATCGCCGAGACACCCTGATCAAGGCTATGTCGAAGTGCGCCCATGATTCAGAGCGCTTGCTCATCAACAACGATGACTGCTTTCTGAGCTCATCCGCAGTTTATCGAGTCGTCAGACGTCTAGAGCTATAGCACAAGCTCTAAATAGCAGACAAGCTTCCGTAAGTAGTATTGAGATGATGCGCCGTCGTTACGTGAAGGTCTCAAAGATTCTAGAAAGGGGGAGGATGGGATGGAGACGTACAACAGCGCTCCGCTATCGGCGTTTGATAAAAAGTCTCCACTCATATTCACCATATTGGTTGACACAGCATTGTCCGAGCCAACGATGATGCTGTAGTGGACAAATTGATTGGTGGAGGGATCGAAGCCGTTGTTCAAAATCGTTGTAGGAAGCACAGCATGCAGAACATGATCTTTGCAGACCCATCGTACCATCACCGTAGGACGAAATGAGTCTGGAAGTCCGTATTTAGTGGAAGGTAGAAAGGCCCAAATGCCTCCTTGCAGATCGCGACATCGTCGGCAAGTCTTAGCTTGTGACGCGGAGTCTAAGACAGCGCGAGATTGTGATTCAATGGCACCATCAGCCGTCCTCTATGACAGTGAAAATTCTCGAGATACAGCATAAGTTGAGGAACGGCCGGACTTGTACCACAACGTCATGTAACGATCACAGCGGCTCGCGAGGTAACGGATCGACATTAGTTTTTTGATTGATTGATTGATTGATTGATTGATTGATTGATTGATTGATTGATTGATTGATTGATTGATTGATTGATTGATTGATTGATTGATTGATTGTGAATGCATCCAGCATTTTGAAGTGGTTGGCGTTGCCAATCAATGTCTTCCTATTTCGTGCGTCTCAAGTGTATTTTCCGAGCAATGTAGATAATGATTACTATCCATTATTACCTTGGCTTATCGTGTCTCTAGGCTTGTAGATTCGGGCGTCGCATTATAGGAACGAAAGACACCACTGGGGTATAATAACATTCCTTAATGCCAGGCTGTTGATACGTCAAATACGATACTGATAGTCATTCCTGGAAAGAGAATCTAAAATTTGATTTAAATTCGAGTGCACGTGTATTGTTCAGCTTCTACTGAATTTCCTTCAATCTTTGATGTACTTCTTCTATTGATCTGTCCGCATTTTCTTGTTAGTGAACAAGAAAAAAAAGTTCAAATGGTTTCTAACAAGCTTTATAATCTCCGTGAACGATGATTCCACCGACCCAACAGTTATACCGACTCAGCACGACAGTTATCATGGTGAACTCCACCATGAAAAGTCACAAAATACAAGCTGCTCTCGTCACCATATTGATGGCTTTGATGCCCAACAATTCTTGAGCAGTGGCGCCGTCAACATTAGGGTCATGTGTGAGGCTGAGGTACATCCAAAGCTAGGTTCGGAAATTATAGGGAAAAGCTTGGGGCGGCTGCCATTCATTACTAAGAAAGGAAATTTGGCCCTTGGTTCCGAACATTTTCAGAAAAAGGATGTTGTTTCAGTGATTAGAGGAGTACAGGTTCCATTTGTTCTTCGGCGTCAAAGGGATGGACCTCGCACAAAGCTGTGGTTAGAACGGGTCGGCCGCACCGGCCTCGCCCTTACCGGCCTCGCCCTTGCGGAGACGGCACCACTCTCTTATAATGGATAAGAGACTCTATAAAGCATACGAATATGTTGGTGCGGTTTAAGCCCAGATGCAAGCCGAAATAGGTACAGATCTCTGGGGAAGTGTCGACGCTCTGAAGTGGCCCACTCTAGCCTCGATTTCTTTCTATTCAGAGGTTCTACTAGCCTTGAAAGCATTGATATTATCAACATGAAAGTACTTCTAGATATAGAGTGCGGCACTGTATTAATCAATTAGTGTTTATTTTGTTCTGTTGTTTCGGCTCTCCGCTCGCGTACCACCAAAGCCATCCACTTAACACGGCGAGAAATGTCCGAAGGCACGACTCGGAGCACCAATAGCAGGGCTTACCGACGGCGGTTGCGGCTGTAGCGCAGAAACAGCTTCCCGTCTCGTTGCCATCGCAGCCATTAAAAGGCCTAGTCTGGTATCTTATCTTCGCAGCATCTTACGGTATGCTACTTAAGTTCCCTGCTGCCCTTTTCTCGACAATCGTATTCCAAAGTCTCGACATGGCCGAATCGACCTGTGATCCAGTGACGCGCATAGCATGCTTCAAGTTCCTACCCAATGTCACAGCCGAGCAGAAAGCGGATCGCGCCAGCGCATTTTTGGATCTGTACGCACAACATCAGGATCTGATTCTCGAGGGACCAAAAGGTGGACGGCCGTTGAATACACCACTTGAATTGACGAATGTGAAGAGGGAGAAGGGGTGGGATACTGGGTTTGTTGTTGTGTTTAAGGTACATCTTACACTTACCTAAAGCCCGCCCGATTGAAGAGCGCCGGGAGACGGCATAGAGACTAACAGAAGACAGGATGAGGAGGCGAGAAAGACTTTTGATGCTGATCCAGGACATGACAAATTGAAGGTAGGTACATCGGAGGACAAAGTCGAGACCCTGCTAAGAAGTATGTAGAATGAAACGGATCCACTGCTGGAGCAGGTGTTTGTTTACGATTTCGTGGAACAAGCGAATCTTGGCTGGTGACGGTGGAGTTATTGGGAAGGACGACTGCGAACCCGGCCGCCAGATGTATAGGACATGGAAATATAGGTTACATTGTTGTATATCATCGCTCTATTCAAGATCGACAGAAGTCAACGACTTTACTAGCATCCTTTCCAACGAGTCCGTCAATATAAGCCAAGAACACATCCGAATCCAACATGTCGACCTTCCCCAACGTTGGATTCGAGCTATGCAGAATTTGACCTCCCCATAGAATCCTTAAATATCTCTTATCCTTGCTCCCATTCTTCGAATAGATCTCAAAGACGATTTCAGAGCCCATGCCAACCCACACCATTTCCTTGACCTGCAAGAGACTCAAGAGCCGTGAGACCGAGCCATCATGAGCAACGTTGTGTCGATATATCACTGGACTGCTACCAGAGATGCCATCGCGGATATTTTGCGCTAATTCTGCAAGAAAGACTCCATACAATCCGAGAGACGCCTGCAGTGACTGAGGAGAGTCGCGGTATATGAACGAGTACTCATATTGACCTAGTCGATACACCGTATCCGCTTGATCCTGAGTGACGCACTTTTCAGTATTACTGATATTACACGGCAATGGCTTAGCATGACACTGCCGTGCGGACAGATTGTCATAATAATGATCGAACGACTTGTGCCAATCCGTGGAGTCGGTCGCAACGCCAGAAATCGCATCGAGGGAGTCGAAAAGGGGTTTTGCGGCCTTGAGATGAGCAGTCCAGCTTTCTGCGGTACTACCCACGCCATATGAGTTGGAAAGCCGAGTCGCGGCAGGGCAAGAGTATGCTGGTTCGAGGGAGTCGATGGAAGAGGGTTGGATGCGGAGCGGTGTGGCTTCAGAGGGTTCGTACATACCCTGTATGAGCATTCCAGCCACTTGGCTTGTGATGACGTTGTTTGTGACTCGATATGTGACCTTGCTGCCTATATCATCCGGAAGGAATTTGAGCAAGTCGTGATATACCCCGTACAAATCTTTGCCGTGTTGCCAGGAATCATCAAGCCCTCCCTTGGTGATCTGCGGAAACTGACATGTTCCGTTGAATCCAGGAGGCGGAAATGGATTGCTGTCCGTGGTGTATACACTCCAGTACGTCGTCGCCGATGTGTTGCTTGTAGTACCTAGAGGCTGGCCATAGTAGAAAAGGCCCTCGTCTGCACAGCTCCACGAGTATGACTCTTTTGGGAAAGTATTACTCGCATATGGGGTCCGCTTGTGATGTCTGTGAATCTAAGAAGGTGATTGTTAGCTATGAATTGCTTCCGCCAGAAGAGTTGTTTTCCTACCACTTCAACATATTCCAATTGGAATTTCTCATCGGCCAAAGGATACTCTTCCGGTCTCACATGCGGCATGTTGCACCAATTGTACGACCCATATGGTACACCAGGTGGAAGTACAGAACTGTTGAATACGAAGCCATGCGTTCCCGTTCCATTCCACACTTTGGATAAGTCATTGATCCAACTCTTCTTCGGAGCATGCCAGCTCAAATCGACTGTCGAGTTGTGAGCCAAGACCGGCGCAAGGAGCCCGAAAAGTGCGAAAATCTGATTTGAAGTGGACATTTCGTGATCATCTGCATGGAGCTGTCGAACGAACGTGAAAGCCGTGATAGCCGAAACGAGGATGTAGATGGCGATGGAGCGTCCACGAGGCATTACTTATAGAGCGAGGTTCCGCAATTATGATCATTATTGATGAGAAAAGCTAAGGTAGTTGATGATGAAGCCGAGTGTGACGTGCGGCAAACGTGCCTGCGCACGCGTCGCAATGAGGTGTGGCTATTGGCCAGCCAATCAGGTGGGTAAGCCAGGCTCTGCCGGGTGCTTGTCCTGACTTTCCTTGCGTCTTCGTCAATCATCTTCAACCGTTCTCAATAGAAATATTATCAACGGATTTCGTCTTTCTATAATTATACTTTAGTGGTAGAAGGTAGAAGGGGACTTCTGCGCCGTCTTCACAAGCACTGCACTTGAACTCAGCCACGAGCAGCCATCTCACCCTACCCAACGTTTACGAGAGGGCAACGTACTTCGGCATAAGAATACGAGTCTTTCGCCTCTCGCTAGGACAACTTCAAGTACTGACCGTTCCACAGCCGGAAACGTGCGGTAGATTTGCTCGACATTTCCAACGCATACATACCCCTCAACCCCTCACTCTCCCGCATTGCTCCTAACATCATTGGTTCTTGATCAGCCTCCTTACGCCGCACAGGTTTTGTATCGAATAAAACAATCTCGCCATGACTCCCCCGGGAAAGCGATCATGTAGTCCGGCGCGATGTCATGGGAATTTCGCCGTAGGCGATCATCGGAGCTTGTCCCATGGTAGATGAGCCGCAGGCGTATTCACGTCATTAGTCACGAGAGCCTTCTTTCCCCCTACCACCATCATTGTAATGCAAAAGATGCTGGGATAGCCGTTGAAAAGACAGCCTCTAGTATGCGGGGTACATACATGCAACGCCTCCTTCATCACCGCTAACTAGCTAATGCAGCTTCAAGGATAGCACAGCAGCAACCGTGAGGGTGAGCCTTGGACAATAGCTCACATGATTCGGACGAGTGGGCTCCCTACGACTGAGCTATATGTATACCCCGTCAGGTGCTCTCTCATTGAATATATCCTTCATTTCAGAGGCTCCGTAAGTACCAGTGAATGCACACACGTATCTACAATGTTCAGGTTCGAAGGCATCCAGCCTTACTTTGGCATGAAGGGTGCCTGGTTGACCTTCTGGGTGACTGTTGCGTGTGCGACAGACATGACGCTCTTTGGCTACGACCAAGGCGTCTTTGGTTTGTTCACCGTTTCTTCAAGCAGACAGTTTTCTCTAACGAAGGATAGGTGGTGTCATTGTGACGCCAGATTTTCTCGACCAGCTCAACCTCGTTGGGAGAACGACGATGATTAGTACCGTCACCGCCATCTATGACATTGGATGTTTTGTCGGCGCGTGAGTTCTTATAATATCTAACAGAGTGTAGAACAACACAGAGCTAATTTATGTCTCAGGATTTCAGTGTGTGTAATCGGCGATCCGCTTGGACGAAAGAACTGTGTCTTGTTAGGAACAACGATTATGAGTATAGGGGCGATTATTCAGGTTGCTTCTTTCAACATCCCTGAGATGATTGTTGGTAGAATTGTGGCTGGAATCGGAAACGGAATTAATACATCAACAGGTGATTATGACCAAGATCCCTTTCTTGTAGAGTTCGGGCTGACAGAGCAGCCCCTGTCTGGCAAGGCGAGACATCGAAAGCGAGCTGGCGAGGTAAATTGATTGTCATTGAGATGATCATGAACATTGCCGGCTTCTCGCTATCGAATTGGGTGACCTATGGCTTCTCGTGAGTATACATTACCTCCCTTGAACCTTGCACATTCTACTCCTGCTTGAACAAACCAATATGGTGCTTGGGACCTTCCCTGGACTGACTTTCGTCCAGCTTCGTAGGCGGCAGCGCAGCCTGGCGCGTCCCTCTAGCCTTCCAATTCATCTTCATTCTGATCCTCGTCGGCACCGTCCCCTGGCTTCCCGAGTCCCCGCGGTGGTTGATCGCCCAAGGCCGGATTGACGAAGCGGAGAAAATTCTCGCAGATCTCGAGGCTACGGACATCGACGACCCGTTCATCATCGCACAATCCAAAGACATCCAGTGGGCAGTCCAATACGAAAAAGAGCACGCAGTGAGATGGAGAGATCTTCTGAGAGGCAGGACGGGAGATCAAGCCGGCACACACACGATAAGACGTTTGTTGCTGGGCATGGGCACGCAGGCCATGCAGCAACTTTGTATGTCCGACATATCTGCCCACTCCTCTCTCCCTCGTTGTCACCTGAGACTACACTAATGCGCTGCAGCCGGAATCAACGTAACATCCTACTATCTCCCCACCGTGCTCATCGTCTCCGTAGGTCTAACCAACAACCTGGCCCGCCTCCTCGCCGCCTGCAATTCTGTCTCCTACCTCCTCTTCTCTACCATCGGAATCCCAAACGTAGAGCGCTGGGGCAGACGCAAAATGATGATGTACGCCGCTGCGGGGCAATTCTTCTGCTACGTCATCATCACAGTGTGTATTCGGTACAATGAGCTCGAGAGTCTGCCGTTTGAGACGAGGAGGGAATGGGCTAAAGCATCGATTGCGTTTTTCTTCTTATATTATGTGTTTTTTGGAATTGGGTGGCAGGGCGTGCCTTGGTAAGCTACACGTTTGACCTTGAGCGGGCACGACTAACCGATTTTATAGGCTCTATCCGACTGAGATCAACTCCATGGCGATGCGGACGAAGGGCGCGGCGCTGGGGACGGCGACAAATTGGATATTCAATTTTATGGGCAAGCAACGCTTCTCTCTTTGAAGGTAAGGCGTGTTGCTGACACGCCAAACAGTTGTCGAAATCACACCCCCGGGCATCGAGAATCTGCAATGGCGCTTCTATATTATATGGACGGTTTTCAACTTTGCATTCATCCCGACAGGTACGCCTCAAGCCTCGCTCTTTCCCCCATCTTCCTAATTCCCAGTTCTAATCCCCTCCCCTAGTATACTTTCTGTATCCCGAAACCGCCGGCCGCACCCTTGAAGACGTCGACCGGTACTTTGCAGGCCATGCACCCCTACTCGTCTTCCGCGACAAGGAAGCCACCAAGCAAGGACGCCCAGAGCGCTTTCTGGAACATGAGAAGGAGGAGATACGACGGCATAGTAGTGTAGCACCGCAGGATGTGGCGGCGGCAAATGAAGCGCATCAAAGGAACATGGTGGAGAGGGAGGAGAAGGGAGCGAGTGGGCGGAAGGAGGAGGTTTGATAGATTGGCGGAGAGAGCATCTAGCATGCTGCTCGAACAGGATTGCATAGTGTAGTGTTGAATTTGATAAATTACGTAGGTGATTGATGGACGTAGGATAGGGGACGGGAAAATGAGGGAGAGATTATTGTTATCTTGTTCAAGCATTGTATGAGATAGAATCTTGGGTGGAACTATCCTCATTGTTTTTTCCGGCAAGTATTCTGATTGTAAGGCAATTTTATTTAGTAGGCAGAACGATTACACTAGCCCTGCAAAGCACTGCTGTAGTTTCCAGACTACTTCAGTGTCCTAGAGGAGGTGGCTGGATTATTCCTCAAAACATACTAGTTCCTTCGTATCCTGTGAACAGTTATTATCATCTATTCATACACACCAGTCCACAGCAAGCAAGCATACACAGGAGTCAAGAAATACATTCAGAACACCATACCTTCCCATCCACTACAGCGCCTCGCCCGCTCACTAAATGATTTCAAAGAACACCCTAATATCCTATCGTACAAAAGAAAGAAGAAAAGACGTCAAGACACATTAGATGAAGAGGAAAGAGATGTCTTCTTTTATCATAGCTTAGACCAAACCCGCCCAGCCCAGCCCAGCCAATCTAATATGCCCGCCAACACTCCCAACAGATAGAGAAAGGAAATTAACTGCTCTCAGTCGCGGCCTGCGCCTCGCTAGCAGGCTTGGGCACATTCGCCTGTTGGTCGACGCTCTTCTCCTTCTTCACATCCTCGACTGCTTCGACAGTCGGTGGGGCCTCGCTCGCTTCGGGCTCGGCCTCACCCTTCTCTTTCGTCTCGGGGTTCCTGCCCTCTACATCTGGATGAGGAGGCGCAACGCCTTGGCCCTCCTCTTCCCTAGCCTCCACAAGAGCCTCGTGAACCTCATTGCCTTGAGCATCGACGATGCGAGTGCGGGTCTCATAGCGGGTCTTGAAACTTACTTTTCCGGCGAGTGCTTTGACCTCTTCTTCGTCGAGGATGCGGCCGTTCTCGTCGCGGTACTCGACCCGCTCCTCTTTGGAGACGACGGGGAGATCTTTTGGGGCGCCTTGGGGAGGTGGGGAAACGGAGGCTTTCTCGGACATTGCGGGTGCCTCTGGTTTTTTTTGCTCCTCCTTTTGGGCTGGAGGTGCGGCCGGGGGCGGTGCGGCCACTGATGACGGGGCGGCAGAGATGGTCGGGACAACAGCAGCTGATGTGTCGTATTGATCGTACTATTTGAACAACATTAGTACTGCGAATATCATATAATATTGTGAAGACTTACAGAAGTGTGAAAGTTGTTGCAATCCCAATCCCAAGTGCCAAATAACTTTACGCTGTTGCATTCATCCCGGGTCCAGGCGTTTCCATAGGCAAGCGGAGCATATACCGTGAAGACAGTTATTGCAACGGCCAAAAACGCTACGGCAGCCGCCTGGCCAATGGCGGGGTACTTCTTCAGGCCGAGAGCGCTAAATCGGTAGCTCACAAAATCGTACATCTGACACAGGGCGAGGATGGCGAAATATAGAGCCGGGAGATAATGATGCAAGAAAAGCTGACGGGCCATAAGGTAGAATGGGAAGTAATGGAAAGCCCACCCGAGGATGCTCATTCCAATCTCGTAGTCGAACCGTTTGAAGGTCACGTTGTTGTAATCCTTGTACCCACGCTGCCATCGCAGGACTGCAAAGGCCTTGATGGCAAGATAAAGAGCAATTACCGCCGACGAACTCCACCAAATGACAGGATTCCCAATGAGGTAGATCTGGCGGTTATTCTTGCCCCAGAAGTTGATGCCACGGAGGAGAAGTGGCCACGAAGGGGGTCTCGAATCCCAGGCATGGGATTCCACTAGGCCAGCATTTGTTCGCCACATGACCTTCTGGAGTTCCCAGAATTTTCCAAAGAAGCCTGGGTTGCGGTAATTGACTTTCTCCGCGTCTTCTTTCATAAGAGGGTGGACGTTGCCTTCAATGTACCAAATGCTGTTCGGGAGTGTGCCACCACGAGCACAAGTGACCTCTTGCTGCTCGTAAGCCCAGTCGGGAAGCTTGACCTTGTGAGAAAACAGCACACAGCCCGTCATCAGATGCACGAGCCTAAATTTGGACTGAATAGTGCGTAGACGTTTCTTCGCCTCAGCTCCGTCGGACATGGATTTGACAATCTCAACACGGAAAAGATCGTTGGCATCACCTTCGAATCCTTCATATCCGTAGGCGGACACCTCATTTTGCCAGTCGGCCTCGGTAACAGGAGCCCTCACATCGTGGGAATGAACACGGCGGTCAGTGGTGATGTGATACAGCTTGATTACGGCGCCGTCTTCAATGAAGATGGGGCCCATATTGTCCCAGGCTTTGGGGCCTTCGGGTTTTGGTCCCTCAAGGACTTCAGGCAGGGTCTGGTTCTCCAAGAGGAAGATGTTATTCTCGTCCTTGTGGGGGTAGAGCGTGATCTGCTGTTGCTTGCTGCCAGTGGGATACATATGGGCATGAGAGTGGAGGTAACCACCTTGGGTGTTGTGGTGACGCAGGGAAACGCGGCTTCCATAAGCGACGTCGGCTGGAACATCTTGCATCCCCTTGGAGTTCAAAGTGGCCTGGAACTCTGAGGACATGAACCCATCGCCATCGCCGGGGTTAACCAGACAAATGAAGTGGATACCGAACATGGCAATGTAGAAAGTCGCGGGAATGACAATGAGGCAGAATAGACGGGCGAAGAAGTGCTTGAACCAGAGTCGCGGAGTGACGTTTCTCGTGTCCCCAAGCAGGACCCAGAGCTGCAGAATCGTCAAGGTACCAACCCATGCGATTGTGAACAAGCCGACCCACTTCACGCTCACGGTTGCTCCAAGGCCAACTCCAGTAGCTGCTAGCCAGAACCACCACGATGGCTGGAAAGCCTTAGTGGGGCCCTGTTCATGCTGGTTCGTGAAGCTTGTCCATGCCAACGCGGTAACGGCCGTGAAGATGACGAGGGGCGAGTCGAGGAGGATGAGACGGGATTGGGTAACGAGGGCGTTATCTGAGAATTATCAGTATACAGCGCAAGGCGCAGTGGGGGTTTTGGCACCGTACCAAAAATGACGAGAGCGGCCCCAAGCGCTGCGGTGGTAGTCCGACAGCCCGCTGCCTTGAGAGTCAGGAACATGGTCGGGATGGTTGCAATGCCACAGACAGCGGGCAACAGGCGCATAGAGACATATGGCACGCCTGGGTCGAGGTAGTCCTTCCCAATGTCCTTGAAGTCGAATTCGCCGTCGAAGCCAGCAAGCCACCCGGCCAGCGTGATCAACATCTTTGCTAGAGGCGGGTGCACGTCCATGAAGAACTTGCCCTTGATGTACTTGGAAGCGAATCCGCCGAAATGGACTTCATCGAAGACGACGCTGGTGGGCTGGTAGATGCGGAAGAGACGCACCACGCCAGCGACGAGGGTCAGAAACACCAGCAATTGCCAGTCGGAGCCGGGCAGGTTGAAGATGTCATGGTCCCGCACGCCCTCGGAGGTGTAGCCCTGGGGCTTCTGCGCCACCTGCTGCTGCTGCTTCTTCCTGTTCTGCGGCCCAGGCGAGCGAGAGGGTGATCTGCCCGACCGCCGCGCATCTTTCTTCTCGCCCAAGTATGGGTTCGATGCCGTCCGGGTCGCCATGACGGCGGTGTGCTGTTGGGGACGCCTAGCGATTCGGGCCAGGGAGTGCTCGCGAAGCTATGGTTGCTACGAAAGTTGGGCCAGCTTCGAAATGTTAGCCGCAGCAGAAAGGGGAGATGGACGTGGTTGAGCAGCACGGACAGCGAGCGTCAAAGAGAGTAGAGAAGAGAGACCAGCAATTGGCAAAGCGGCGGTGCGTGGAGCAGTGACGGCGATTAGGGGCCAGAGACGTCTCCTTCACGTTGGTGGTAGACCCCGGTCAGAAAGGTGCGCCGCGCATGCAAGCGGAAAGTGCAAGGTGTTCGTTTGCCAAGCAAGGAGGGCTGAAGGCGCAAAAATAGGTCAGCCCACAGCGACGCGCGGGCGCGAGCAAAGGGGCGATTGCAGCTGCGAGGGCGGCTTCGACGTCCGCGGCGAGCCTGGAATGCAAGTCTCTGCAATTGAGTCTGCCGTCTGCGCGCTGATTGAGCCGCGCCGGTCCAGATTCGAGGTTTCGAGCTCCATGTCACGTGCGGCGGAAGATGCCGCCGGCCTAGCGCGAAATCGGGAAGTCGCGCCTCAAGTTTTGTGACCTACCGACCTCGAGCTTCCTCCGCCGCTCTCCCACCACCTTCACTCTGCCTCCTCCCCGCCCACACTGCCTGCGGCTTCGACCATCTCCATCATGGCTACTGCAACTTCCAACGGCGCCGACGCGTCTGCCGGCGATGGAGAACTCGGCGTCAAGCCCCCATCCGACGTCGTTATCCCGCCCAAGGGTGTGCGCGAGAGCATTGCCAAAACCGCCGAGTTTGTTTACCGCCGAGGCGAGCATTTCGAGGATATCATGCGCAAGCGCGCCCGTGGCGACCCCCGTACCAAGTTCTCCTTCCTCTTCCAAGAAGATGAGTACTACAAGTACTTCCTCTGGTATCTCCAGCAGTTGAAGGACGGCCAAGGACCATCGGTGGCCGGCAGCCAAGCCGCCGTGCAGGACAACAAGCCGAAAGGCCCTCCCGAGCCCCCCAAGTTTCACTTCTCGGCGCGCATGCCAAACATCAGCGCTCAAGATCTCGACATCCTCAAGGCAACGGCCCAGTGGACTGCCAGCAACGGCGAGAACTGGCTCAAGGAGCTTCGAACCCGCGAGTCGGGCAACTTCCAGTTCGACTTTCTCCGCCCCAACCACAGCTTCTTCCAGTTCTTCAGAGCGCTGGTCGACCAATACAAGTCCCTACTCTTGGGAGAAGACACCGAGGCCCGCATCCAAGAGCTGGAGCAAAACATCAAGAATCCCTTCCACATCCTGGAACGCGCTAAGGAGCGTGCCGAGTACATCAAGTTCGTGTCACAGCAAAAGGAGAAGGAGGAGAAACAGGTTGAGGATGAGAAGAAGGAGTATGCATCGATCGACTGGCACGAGTTCTCTATCATCGCGACGGTGACCTTCGACGATGCCGACGACTTGGTTGATCTGCCGCCGCCGACGGCTTTGTACGACCTACAGTCAGCGTCACTGGAGCAGAAGGCCGCCGTGTCTCTATCTTCTCGACGTCTTGAGGAGGCAATGCCTGACCAGGAAACCTACTACAATGCCTCCCGGGGGCAGTCACATATGCAAAACAATATGTATCCGCCCATGGCTCCAGCATTCGCCCCGGCAGTGCAGCCAGCGTGGCCGCCCGCACCGACGGACTACAGGTCACCAGCACAGACATTTCGCGAGGAGGAAGAGGCCCGGTTCACTCAAGAGCGACAAGCAGAGCACGAGCGAGCAGCTCAGGCACAGGCGGCTGCGAGGGGCGCGCCAGCATCCATGCGCATCAGAAACGACTATGTGCCCCGCGCAGCTGCGAAGAAGGCCAACGTCGCTATGGTTGGCTGTCCCAACTGTAAACAACAGTTCCGGGCGGATGAGATCGACGAGCACATTAGAAGTATGACCCCATTTGCTAAAGTACAATCCTTCAGATCAGACATTAACATGTGTTCAGTCGAGCTTCTCGATCCACGCTGGAAGGAGATGCGCGACAAGTCCGACTCACGGTACTCTACTACCATCAACACGGCCGATGTGGCAGGTAACCTCAAGCGCTTTGCCAGCCAGCGCGATGATATCTATGATGGTGTCAGTGGTTTGTCAATATCTGAGGAGGAGGCTGCGAGGAGGAAGCGAGCAGCTTTGTCGTATGACGGCCAGCCAGACCCCGCCAAGGATGCTGCTCGTCTTCAGCAAATGCAGAGCATGAATGTTCAAGAACAGCTTCGTAATATCCGGGAGCGACACGGCGGAAATCAGTGAAGCTAGGCACGAACGGTATGTGGTTGAACTGGACACGAATGATATGTCGCTCAACCGGACATGATCAATCTATCTCTCAGCCGGACACGAACAGGTTGTTTCTCAACCGGATACGAACAGTTTGTCTCTCAACTGGACTCGGACGGTATGTGGCTTAAATGTCTCATCCTTTACTTCTGGGTGCCTCAGTGCTTGCAACAGAGCCCCGGTAGGTCTTTTCTTCTTTCTGTAAACATAATTATCAACTGCATGGACGGAGTCTAGGACTGGCGGTAAATAGTCTTTATACCCACTGGAAGGTATGGTCGGCGAAAAATGGATGGCGAATAATGGCAGGCATGTGAAAGGACTACTCGATTATTCTGGCATTTTGCTAGGACTTGACAGACGGTCTATTAGATACCCAAATAGTCCTGAAAACCAAAATTTCTTCTTTTCGTTTGCTCTTCTCTAATAAGGCTGCCATCGGCCAAAAAGATCACTAATCACTAAGCTTGGATTGTTTGGAAGCTCGGACATTGAAGCTTTCCTCCGACTCGACCGATGATATAATTATTCACGAGTCCCTCCCGAGCACAACCCCAGACACGATCTTCTCCACACCCACATCCTCCCCCAAAACATGTCATTAGCACAAGTCGGCAAAGGCGACATGCCATACCAAGTGCGCTCGCTGGTACGCTCTCGTCTCCCATTCCCGCCACCCCACCTCCTCTGCCATACGCATGCAGACGCAGCGTATGCGCTCGAACCTCGACTCGAGGCCTGCGCGCATTGCCCGTCCTACTATCTACAGCACTTGTCTTCCATCATCCATGAGAATTTTGGCTAATATATCGACATAGTACCGCTCCCTCCTCCGCCAAAGCCGCCAATTCGCCGCCTACAATTTCCGCGAATATGCAAAACGGCGCACGCGCGACGCGTTCCGCGAATATCGGGCTGAGTCGGAGGATAGGAGGGTGCAGGAGTTGATTCAGAGGGGATTGAAGGAGCTGCAAATGTTGAAGGTGGGTTCATTGCGCATATTTCTTTGGGCGAAGAACGGTTAAGACGGGGGAATGTGGGGATGGGGAGGAGAGGGAGGGGATACTACGAAGAGATAATGGCTAACGGAGTGCAACAGAGACAAACTGTCATCAGCCAATTCTACCAACTCGATCGTTTGGTAGTCGAGGGTGGGAAGAGCGGCAAGCAGAAGGGGGATGAGGGGGGGATTGTCAGGCAGAAGGATACGGGGTGAGTCGCCGTCTCCCAACTTCAATTTCCCGCTTCTTCTCTACATAAGAGGATACTAATATTTGGATTAGGTGGAATTGATTCTTTACGTCTAATAGAAATGGAAATGTTAAAGAAAGTAAATCTCTGTACAAAAAATTGCGGTACTCTCCTCGGGCGTTTTTGGGCCGGCGCAGTTGCACTGCACGTGGTTGGCAAATCTTTCCATACCTGGAACTGTATTATAGCTAGACTTGCTTTGGTGGGGAAAGGAAGCAATGAGCTGCTGCAGATGATGAATGAGATGACTTTCGCTCTTGGGCAATATGCAGAGTTCATTATGTTGTTGCTGTATCTACGATAGCCTCGAGATATTATTTATATCCTCACGCTCCAACACTATTCTAGCCCATCACAAGACTGTCAATCTCTTCAGTCCGACTATAAGTTAAGTAATTGCGTACAACTGATCATAATCATCCTGTGCTTGCGACACTGAGGCTAGCTAGGTTTCCATAAAAGGTGCTCCACCTTCTGGATCTTGAAAGAGAATATGAGAATTTCGTTTCTCGAAGCGAGCTGTTCCTTATTGTCCGGTAGGGGGCATCCAATGAGTATTAGTCAACGTGTATCAACTGTGGCTCAGTGGAGTCGTTCCTGTCTTCGATTTTTACTGGTGCTAGATTAAAGAGTATTTATAGGCCATGACAAAGTTTAGTCGGCAGGAGACCGTGATATACCTTTGCGACCACCTATAATGCATTATTTCCGATAAAGCACATAAAGCGAAGGAACTACTCCAAATGTATCAGTCGTCCAGTTTCTGTCTTGTGATGGTAGGCGCCGAACACGGCTAGGCTGCGCACGGTCTCAAAGCGCTGAGCCGCACTTTCACTCGGACGCGCCTGTCCTCTCACCGCGGCGCGACTTCCCACAACGCAGTTCATCAAACGCCTGCAGTCGCTCTCTCCATCACTCTGAATTGGGTGCAATCGCGCCGCTCGAAGCTGCCGCGTTAATCATGGCTCCGGTACGTACTTTTCGCTCTAGTCAACCAGCATGCGCCTCTTCTCCTATTCACCCTCTCACCGTTTTGCGCCCCATCGTTATTCATTTCCATCACTATTTCATTTTCTTCTATCACTCCGAGTCTGGGCGATGGCGAAAAAGAGCAAGGGGTGGTCACGCGATTTTAGGAGTGATGGCGAGAGCTGCTCTTCAGAATCGCAGGACTTCTCGGAATATGAACCGCCTCGCTCTTTGATGCCCATTCCGAAAAACAAGTCCCGTGCCCATTTGGCTTCTAAAGCCAAACCTGCGCCTTCTCGAGTCCGGAAGATCCCGAAACGGACTGGGGCGGAATCGCGACGTGATAGCTGCATCAAAAGCTCGCCCGATAATGGACTATCCGTTCCTCCAATATGCCCCAGAGAGAAGCAATCATATGCGCTCTTAGATTCTAAGTTCTCTACTGGAGTACTGTGCATATCTCGAGAGCCTTTCTTTCATGATCCGCTGCGCAAGATGGAAATATTGACATTTTGGCTGACATCATGTGATAGTTTCGAAATAGAGACCGGTCCAACCGATCCGGTCGCGGCCCAGTGGAGCACAATGTTCTTGAGGGGCTTCCAATCAACCAGTACCGAGAGATGGAAATCACGATCGGACCAAACTCGACTGAGAGTAAGCCAGTGGATAAGGATGCGTATTGGCCTGAGCTGCCTATGCCACGCGATTCCCATCTTCTTCCGGAACACACCCAACAGCTACTCCGTGCTGCACGAGCAGGGCGGACTCACAAGCCTCCTGCTCCCCCAGAAGAAGACCGAGAAACTATGGACGAGGAAGACGAGAACAAGGAGGTGCAGAAGGGGTTCACGGTCAAGAAATACGTCAAAGTCCCGCGACATCTAGAGGATCCAGAACCAGAATATCTTGCAAAGAGACGGAAAGGCCTTCCTTCACAGTATGTCTCTATCAACGGTCAGATACAGCCCATGCCAATGAGGGAGACCAAAGTGAAGAAATTAGACGCGGAAGGCAACGTCAGCGTCTACAAGGTCCTCGTTCCAGAGGGTCAAACTATTGCGAATGAAGTTCAAGAGGCCGACGTCGCGATTATTGAAGCTGCCCCAGCCGCTGCTGCCCCGGGGACAGTTGTTGAAGGTGTTGGTGTCGTGAATGCAGAGGGCGTTGTGGTGGCCAATGAGATCATACAGCAAACTACACCACGAAGGAAGCCTCCCGTACCGAAGAAAAAGGGTAGACGAGGTCCGGGCAGGGGAAAGAAGAAGGTTGTGTTTGCCGAAGGTTCAACGGATCAGCCCACACCACCACCAGGCAGCGATTTACTCGCAGTTGCGCGACTCAAACAAGAGAGTGGATCTGCTGAACCTTCGGATGGTGATACGCCAATGGCAGATGCCGGTGACGAAGAAGATGGCTCGGATGAGGACGGCTCGGATGAGGATGACCATGAAGAAGTCAAGCAATCTCCTGCCCCTGGAACGACTTCCTCGAAGGCGTCAGTAGAGCCGACTAGTGCACCGAGCATCGAACCGCCAAAGGAGCCGATCCAGGAAGATGTCCAGGAGCAAGTTGAAGAGCAAGCTGAGAAATTAGTCAAGGAGCAAGCTGAGGAACTAGTGAAGGAGCAAGCTGAGGAACTAGTCAAGGAGCAAATTGAGGAACTAGTCAAGGAGCAAGTTGAGGAGATAGTCAAGGAGCAAGTTGAGGAGATGGTCAAGGAACAAATCGAGGAACCAGTCGAAGAGCTAGTCGAAGAACTGGTCGAAGAAGTAGTCGAGGAGCTAGTCGAGGAGAAAGTTGAAGAAGCAGTTGAGGAGGCAGTTGAGGAGGCGGATGAGGAGCAAATCGGAGAGCAACTCGAAGAACAATTCGAAGAACAACTCGAACAGCAGCTCGAAGAGCAAGTTGTGGAGCCAGTCGTGGAGCCAGTCGTGGAGCCAGTCGTGGAGCCAGTCGTGGAGCCAGTCGTGG
>MU002371.1:0-18806 GCA_010093585.1 Melanomma pulvis-pyrius CBS 109.77
TCGGGGTGTAAGCTTCAACGCAAAGCCAGGTGCTAAGATTGCACTTGTTAGCAAGACAGGAAGTGGCAAATCCAGTATACTAAACCTGCTTTTCCAGTGCTATAATGTGAACGAGGGATCCATTACGATAGATGGCCAAGATGTGCGCTCTGTCACGCTTCGTAGCCTTCGAGAAGCGTTTGGGATCGTCCAGCAGAGTCCGGCTCTGTTCAACATATCCATACGGGAGAACGTTCGCTACGGTCGGCTAGAAGCATCAGATATTGATGGTAGACTTTTCTTTCTTTTATAAGTTTTTCTTTTATAAGTTAGCTACTAGCAACTTTTTAATATAGTAAATAAATATCTATATAGCTGCCAAGTAACTGTATACCTTTTTCATTGGTGTTTTCCATCCTGCGACCCGTTAGAGAATGCCAAATGTGTTTGTGAATGTGCTTACTCCCACTTGAGGCCATCCCTTGAATGCAGAATACTTGGGCCTACGATTTCCGCGAATCCCAGATATTTACGAGAGTGAGTATACCTCTTACCCACAGCAGCCTTCTCTACATTCAATTCTCTAGCAATTTCTTCCAAAGCAGCAGTTTTCCTATCCCGCCCCTTTGACAGCTGTACTGATTGAAACATTGCATATCGGTCCACTGCATTCCCAAAAAGAATGATGTGTTGCCGATACGGAATGTTACTTTGATCCGTTGGCTCCACTATTCTCTGGTACATCGCCTTTGCCTGTGCAATCGGATCGGCCGAGGCCTTCATAGACTTTACGTGACTGTGCTTGAACGCGGCTCATATTTTGAGCGATTCAAACCAATTGTTTGAATTTCGTTTCGTCTGGAACACGGCTTTCAAAGTACTCTTCGTGTGGTGGTTTGGAAGCGTCATGTGACTGGTGTGGCTGTTGTGGCTGTGGTGCAGCCACATTGGCGGCGCGGACCGGCATCTGAAGACGTTTGATGGACGTAAATACATTGCGAGCCCTAAAATCTTCTAGAAGAATCTTACACAACTGGTCTACAGTCCCTTGTTAGAAGAATTGACGGAAACATTCAAGCAAGGCCTAGATACTGGTAAGTCTTCCACTAGCACTGACTTGAAAAGGCTGGCTCACCTTGTTCGCTATTACATCAGATGGTCTACACAGAAGCCTATTAATAAGGTTGAACCGCACGAAACCGCGATCTTGCATGATGGTGCAGCGATAATTTCTGGGGTGGCTAGTGTTATTGAGGAGAGTGATTTGTGCGCGTGTTACACTAATTATTGATAGCACGTGTCTGAGTCCCTTGTATTATAATAGATATCAAACCTAAGCGCATGCTAGTTGTTTGTCTAAAGTTGCTGCGCACTGCTTTGCACTCTAGATCTAGGACTGCCTGCATTGAATCTAGGCAGTTTGTTGTGTAGTTCTTGTATCCGCGTTAGATGCTTGGTTGAGCATACACGCAACCCTACGCTGCAGCTTGTTATACAGCAACACTACACAGATCGCCGCCTGTGCCTACGTCCGCATCTGGATTGGCCTGTTTAGTTTTCTCGCTTATGCATGTTATACAATACACAAGATGAACAGGCTTAATAGCTAGTTGACGGTCTTACGAGGAATAAAACAACATCTGTAAAGTGCTTACTGCACTTTACAGATGTATCTGGTGGGCTCCGTGCATATATATCCTAGTATTGCACTTTCGAGTGGCGAGCATCGAATCTGGAGAACGACAGGCCACGGCCAACGTCTGACGACATATCATCCACTAAGTTACCACAATCTCTTCTTACGCGACACACTACAAAATGGCACAGGCTCCTGCATCTACATTAGTGGGAATCGTACGTGGGATCACGCTCACCGCTTTCAGAACTAGCTTTGAGATAGCCGATCCGTGTCATCGCCGTCCACAAAATCAAGAATGGATACGTGGAGGCAACCATAGAGGAATGCCGTTGGAACTTCATAGTCAAGAAACAACGAAAATTACACATGCCAGTCTTAAAGTCAATCTCAGGTGCAGAAGATGCCTTGCAAGTCTACAAGGAATCTGCAAAGTTCGACCATATCCAAGGCTGTCTTGGACCAATCTCTCAATAGCTCAAAACGTAGTTTTGCGTAAGCCTAGAGCGCGCACACACGAATCGTTTAGACCGTTTCCTAGTATTGTACTTTGATTGTTTAATTCGATAGTCTGTGAGAGCAGATTGGTTTGATTTGTTTCTTTGACAGTTGAGAATCTGAAGGCTCTACAATGCGTTTGGATAGCGATTACAAAAGTAGCTCATCCCAATCCTTTACCCCAGAGTCCTTCACAAGCGACCATTCGGTGTACTTTGCTGTTGCCGTCACGCCTAGAGGCTTGAAGCCTGCGCATATCCATCGCTGTGCAGAAATAAGAGCAGCCAGCCACTGTAGGCTCATCTTCTGCTGCTGTGGCTCCGATATGTTGCCAGTACCGCTGAATGCTCTCTCACAACCGCTGCTAGAGGTAGGGGTTGAGAGTATGTGAATTGCGAGTTGCGAAAGACTAGACAGTTTAATCTTAAAGTAAACCAGTATCGTATAGTTGTTACGCCGTTCTTGTGTTGTTGAGCTGTCTACACAGACTCGTCTAGCCACCGTTCATATTCATACTTTGCCACCTTAGTGTGATCTGTACTGCCAGCCCAGCGTCAAGTATAGAATCAACTACGTCATCAAAGCTGCTCATTGCAAGCCTCGGTTGGGCGATTGTTGGTGTTGAAGCCGTGGCGGCAGGCTTATGGGATGCCCAGAACTGTAGGAAGCTCGCGTGCGAGGTATGGAGATTTATGGCGCGGATGGAGTGCTGTAGCAGCGTAGTAGACAGATGCCTCTAGTATTCATTTGAAGTATTGACTCGCTTTCCGCTTCGCAGCTGGTAGGTTGACTAGCAGGTGGTCTTCAGGTGCCTCCGATGGTACGTAACTAAAGCTTCGGTATAGCTCTAGGTGGCTATCCAGCTGCCATCGGCGATGCTCATGCTGCAGTGATTTGTGTCTCGCGTAGTTTCATCCCGCGTGGTCCCCATCCATCTTGCGTGGTTATCATCCCTCGCGCTTATTATCCGGCATGGTTCTCAACCGTCGTCATGTGACGTCGCACAAGTCATAACGTGCACGTTGCGGCGCTCGCCTCCCTACGTTGCACAGTACAGTACGTGAAAGACTGGTCAGCATGTGCTGCCATGACACCTTGCTCGTCCCCGCGTAGTCTAGGCTAACACTGAGCTTGGCACCGGTGAACGGTCCGGATCACTCGTGTTGATCCACTTGGGACGGACAGTGACCCAAATCACCTGGGACGGCTACGCATACAGCTCGGCATGGTTGACGAAGCTGCTGGTCCATGAACCCGTCGCTCACGCGTGGTTTGACGCCGATCAGTGGCTGCGAGGACAAGCCGCTTGTGTGTGCCTAGCCAGCAATGTGCACTGCAGCACTGTAGCAGCACTCAGCGACGGTTGTGCCATCGCTCGGAGCAAATAGGACGCACGTCAACCCAGCACCCACCAGCTGAATCTTCAAATGCAGGCAGTCACGACTAACTATAAGAGGTGCTCTCATATAATGCAATTACCAGCAAAATTTCAGACATTAGACCACGAGACTCTAACACGCGCAAGATGTCTACCAAAAACAGCGAAACGTCAGACGTCCTCATCCCTGGCCCTCCAGGTCGCCGTTTCATTGGCAACCTCTGGGATATCGACTTCCAAAACACGATGGACTCATTGCGCAAACTGACCGATGTCCATGGTCAGTATTGGCCCCCTGCCACGCCCGTCGTGTCACAGAAAGAAGAGGATAGCCGCTGACTGTCAAAGGGCCGATCTGGAAGTTCCACTTGGGCAACGAGGAAAGAATTGTTGTTGGGTCACAGGCTTTGTTGAATGAGGTGTGCGACGAGACACGTTTTGTCAAAGTCATTGCTGCTACCCTTAACCAAGCCCGCAACGGCGTACAAGACGGCCTGGGTACCGCACACGGCCCTAAAGAGAGGAACTGGGGCATTGCTCACCGCATATTGGCTCCACACTTTAGGCCAATAGCAATCCAAGACATGTTCGGCGGAATGCAGGACACAGCTAGACAACTCGTCCTGAAGTAGGCACGCTACAGTGCAGATTACGACATACACGTAACAAGGGACTTTACAAGACTAACACTCAATGTAATTGCGCTGTGCACTATAGACTTTTGCTTCAATTCTTTCTACAGAGAAGACATGCATCTATTAGTAGATGCGCTAGAAGACTTCCTCAAAACAAATGCAGATTGTGCGAAGCAGAGCGCGATAGTGCAACCATTTCGTGTCTTCAAGAATCACACATACTAGGGCAACATCAAGCGGCTGCGAGAGACGGCACATAAGGTCATTAATAGAAAGAAGCACTCGCAAGAAAAGAAGGATCTGCTGCAAGGAGTCAATCCCCTAACAAAGAAACAAATGACGGTACGTCCGTACCCAAGCAGCATCGCCAGTATGGTTGCTAACTTGGGCAGGCTGACAGCATTGTTGACAACATAATCACCTTCCTGTTCGCTAGCCACGAGACGACCTCGGGCCTACTCTCCTTTACCTTCTACTACCTTCTTAGCAACCCTGCAACATATGCAAGGGCACAACAAGAGGTCGACGACATTATTGGTAGAGACGACATCACGCACTCGCACCTTGCTAGGCTTCCCTACCTTGCCGCTGTACTTCGCAAATTGCTGCGGCTGTCGCCCACTGTTTCCGCAATTGCGATTGCCGCAAAGGAGGATACCATACTGGCTGGAAAATACTAGGTTAAGGCCAAGGCGCCAATTATCGCCCTTATTGCATCAGTTCACCGGGACACACTGGTGTACAGAAATGATGCAGACGACTTTCAGCCGGACCGTATGCTTGACAGCGACTTCGACGAACGCAACAGGCAGTTTCCAAACTGCTAGAAGCTATTCAGCAATAGTATGCAAGGCTGCATTGGACGCATTTTCGCCTGGCAGCAAGCACTCCTTGTCACAGCGGTGCTCCTGGACACGTTCAATTTGACTATAAGCGATCCATCATATCGCTTGAGAACTAAGCAGACGACGATAACAATGAAACCTGAGGGCTTTCGCATGCGTGCTCGATTGCGTCCGGATGTGGCTCTGCTACTGCTTGGACAGCCCTTGTCCTCAACAACTATTGCCGATACCAAAGCCGTGACAAGCGAGTACTATGGCTCCAACAGAACGTGCGAACAGCTAGCCTGCCAGCTCGCCAGCCGTGCAGGCAAGCATGGCTTCGCTGTCGGAAACATAGGCACTTTGAATTCTGCTAGAGGAAATCTGTCACGAAAGAACCCCGTCGTGATCATAGCGGCATCATACAACGGTCAGCCTGCCATCAATGCAGCAGAGTTCGTGGCCTGGGTCCAAACACTCGACTGCAATGAGCTCACCGGAGTCGCCTTCGCTGTGTTCGGATGCGGTCACCACGACTGGGCCAAAACCTTTTTGAAAGTTCCAAAGTACCTGGACGGGGTGCTAGAGGAATGCGGTGGCATGAGACTCGCTTCACTGGGCTCAACGGACATCGCCCACGACAAAGCCGCAACCGATTTTGCTGCCTAGGAAGAAGGCACCTTCTGGCCTGCTGTGCAAAAGAGATTTGGCGACAAGGATGTACTGAAATTCCACAATCTGGAAGTTGATTTACAAGTCCAGGTGTGCGTTCCAGAAGCAACGGCGTTGCGACGCAATCTTGCGCGGGCTTAAGTCGTCGTAGGCAAGATGTTGTCTTGCAACGAGTTTTCTGTTAAGAAACACCTAGAGCTTTCGCTGCCACAAGGTATGCCGTATCGGACGGGCGACTATCTGGTTATCCTGCCACAGAATGCGAGACACGAGGACAGCATCCTGACAATCTCCAGCGCTACTTCTACAGTACTTCCTCTTCACGCACCCATCAGAGCAGCCGAAGTCCTCCGTGCATATGTTGAGCTCGAACAAACGGCCAGCAAGAGGAACATACTCGACATGTCGAAAGTAACGGACGATGAGACGGCTGCCGCAGAGCTGAGCCGCCTTGCGGGTGAGGCTTATCATGAAGAGGTTGATGTGAAGCGCCTGTCTTTGCTCGATCTGCTGGAGCGATTTCCTGCCGTCAAAATCTCTCCAGGTGCCTTTCTTTCAATGCAGCCGCCGATGAGCACTCGACAATATAGCATCTTATCTTCGCCTCTCTGGAAGGCCTCATGCGCTACTGTGACATACTGTGCTACGGGCCGGTCGTCCACGTACGGTCATTTGCAGCCTTCTCAGGTGGCATCAGCCTATCTATCTTCTTTAGCTGCCAGTGACGAGGTTTTCGTTTGCGTAGCAGAATGTGCTGACGAGTTTCGCATGCCCGAAGCAGCCGAAAATGTGCCGCTCGTTCTGAGGAAGTAGTATGTGCTTCCACCCTACTCTTGTTCGTCCCTTACTAACAGTGGAGCCAGGCATTGCACCTTTCCGCAGTTTTATCCAGGAACGAGCAGCACAGCTGGCTACCGGTCGTACCCTCGCGGAAGTCCTGCTCTTTTACGGATGTCGCTCACGCGTAGATGATCTCTACTTTGATTCTTTCCAACGCTGGCAGGATCTTGGCGCTGTGGCTATTCATCGCGCTTATTCAAGCGTGCCAGATCAGTCGCAAGGATGCAGATACGTGCAAGACCGTATATACCACAACAGGGCAGCTGTTATGAAGTTGCTCGTGATTGGTGCACGCATTATTGTTTGCGTGCCCGGGTGTGCTGTTGCAGAAGTTAGAGAGACTCTAACCAATATCTCAAGGGAGATAAAGGACGTCAGGACCTAGCAAGCTGCGCTGAATGATAAGGGTGAAGATACTGAGATGGAGATGGCGGACTTTCAGCTCGAGAGTGCATGGCATGTATGGCAAAGTGTGTCAAGAACTGAGACCTAGGCAGTTTCAGAATGCTTACAGCGAAAAGCGAGCTGGTATAGGAGAGGGATACTGGTTTTTGAAACTGAGCAATGTAGTCACATATGTGTCCATGCTTTATTTAGTACTCAACAAGGTTCAAGCGCCTAGCACGACGACTCAAGGAAAAGGAATGGTTACAATTTGGACCAAAACCATTACGGATGTGGCAGGATACCAAGATTCTGTACAGGACTGGCAGCGATTCGTGTCACGGATCCTAGACTACAAGCAACACTGCCAAGTTGTGTCTAGATGTCCAATATTCATGCATCTATATATGGTACAGTGGTTTTGATCGACCAGCAGCTGTCACAGTAATCTGGGAATACAGACTCACGCATCTAGATAATGGCCCTGTTAGCAGTAATGTTCCAACTGCAGTTGGAACTGCATCATCCATGCTCGCCCCCGTGTAACTGAGAAATAGCACACTCATCACCCCAGAGCGCATCTTATTATCGCGATTTTCGTTGGGGTTGGACAATATATCTTTTAATTCTCTTAGGGAAAATTAGCCGTTAGGTGCGTAATTAACCTCAACGGCCTCGTGACCGCGGTGGACAATTAGTGGTCTCATAATCAGCTATAAAAGCAAGTAGCATTCTAGGAAATGCGGCCTTCTAAGAGTCGGGTATTCTTGTTGGAACTTCTTAAAGTAGGTTGTGAGCATCCTCTTCAGTCCAAGACTTCGGTGCCTTTGAGAAGAGAAGCTGCAGAGCGACCAAAGATCTGACTTCTTAATTAGAACATCTTGATATGCAAGGTAGGGTAAGAGTAAGCGATTGTATCTCTTACTTTATCAAGCGCTATAGAAGTTTTTTAAGGCTAGAATTAGAATAAAATACACGCACTAGGTGTATATGCAACTGTAGTAAACAAACTCTAACCCTGTGCTGTGCTGCCTGCGCTTGATACATGACCTTGTAGCCTAGATATAGTCTAGACTAACTACGCGCATTGTCTTGCAAAGGCATTCAATATCTTCGTTGCCTAGTTTATTTATTTTATGCAGTGGCTGAGCCTTGAAAAGCACATTAGAAGCTAACTAGATAGGCTATAGAATCTTGTTACAATCAAGGAAGCGCAGGAAGCGGTCAACTCAGCTCTCGGGGGGCGGGTTTTTGAGCAATCCAGGACGCGTATTTTTGCACGAGAGGTCGTTCAGGAGGTAGAAGTCACTTTGACTTATTGATATACAATGTGATCTGCTTTTGCTTTTGTGGGGTGAGTTTCTGTTGTTCGATTGAAACGGCGACTCGATTTTGGTAAACGTGTTGGTGCCTCCGCGATGAAGTTAAGTGCACAACACCATTTTTCGGCTATCTTTGTATAGGAGAATTCTTCGCCAGGCTCAAGGTAATCAATCTCAGTAAGCGAGTTATCCATCCACGCGCTGGTTGACGGCGACCGTCACGCGCACGGATTCGGTACTGTACGCCAAGTTACGCGCCTGAGTAAGTCCAGCTGTGGCGCGCAAAGTCTTCATACAGTTCCTGCACAACGCAAATTCACCCAAAACCTATTTAATCTGCTAGCTGCTTAGTAGGTCATCCAACTGTTGCGGGTTTAATTTCAAGCCGCGAAGCAAGGTATCGGACCTTGAGGCTCGCCCCAAAGTAGACTCCCTCTGGACTTAATCCGCACTCTCCTAACTTCAAAATGGATCTCTACAAGGTTGTTAAAGCCCACTTTTCGAGCACTGTAAGTAACTTCGACCAGCCACTTCCAATCAAAACAGACAACAGCAAGGCCGTTGTACTCCACATACCGCCGATCCATGGTCAATATCTTTGGGCATTCATCAACATGCTACCCAAACGACTGGCCGAAGATCTACAAGGGAATTGGAAGGTCAGCGTGGTACAAGACACAAACGGCTTAGAACGCGTGGTTGTTTATAACTTGACTGAATTTTCTTCGCCTTCAGCCGTGTTGACTTACTATCTTAAAACTCAGAATGGATTCACAAGCATCAGATATGGACTTGATAAACCGCCCATCAGCGGGAGTGGAATCGCCGAAGCCAAAGAGACTGAAGGAAAAGGGCGGCCGGGCCCAACACTAGCCCAAGGGCAATAATCTAGTGTCTAGTCTCCCCTGGCATATGCCTTTGTGTGTGCCGATGCGAGATGGCTTGATTGAGCCGGGATTCGGGGATATATACGAACCTGATAGATTGCAATAAAGGTTAGGTTCTGATTCTGGTTCCTGGGAAGTGCTAAACATCATTAGATATGCCCATGCTCAGCGTATCGCTTTACGAGAGGCCTTGCCGACAAGTTGGGTCTAGATTAGCGGTTATGGTGATGCTTGAAAGAGAGAAGAATTAGATATAGCCAAGAAGGGACTTGTGCGTCTCGAACCAAGTGCCTGAAGGAGATGGTTGTCTGTCATAGGCATGCAGGATGTAGGCGACCTTGTCCGCACCGTGATCAATGGCGCGCTCAGAGACCACGCGGTCACTGCGCACGCCGACCGAAAGGGACTGCCTGCACTCTTCGATGTTCTCCAGCGCCGCTTGGAGGCTCACCCTAGAGGTCATCCGGGGGTGCAGTTGGAGCCAGCCGGGACACCCCCGCGGATGGTAGCACGACACCTGAAATCCTTCGTCTCGGTCCACAGCCCCCCTAAGAGATTACGTTGTGGCCTAAGTAATCAGAGCCAAAGAGCTCGTTAGTCAAGCATCCCCTGAATGACAGTGCAGACGCTCGCTATCGCGGCATGAGGCCACTACTTCTTTGTGGTAACAGGCATTTGGCTACTTACAAAACCTGCTCATCTTAACAAACCCGGGATTGTTGCATACTTGTGGCGTCGATGTGGGCAGAACCAGTTGTGAGTCTATGAACCTGTCTGCCGACACACCTACCCGGACAAGCGCGTCAGTGTGACGACCACACGCTCTCGCTTCTCCGCTCTGCCCTGCTCCACTGAGCAAGAGTATCGCAAGGAATGCGCCCACCTCCTCCAAAGCGTTGCGATCCGCTCCCGTTCAAGGACTCCCGCAATCACGGCTCTCATTCGACATGCACCCCAAGCTGGTAAGGTGATGTGCAATCTTCCCATACAGTGCACTCATGTACGAGCGTCGCCCCAGTCCCCTCTATAAATCCCTCCAATGCTTCATCTTTAGTCCTGGCGTACACTCCTTACAGACTCTCAGTGGTGTATCACGCATCTATAGTAATCCCTCGCTCATTCCTTAACATTATCGCTCGACTACAAGGACGAACAAGCATCTCGTATCATGACTTGTGCAGCCATGATCTATCACCTGGCCATCACTCGCCTATCCAGTCAGGGCGGGACACGAGCCGCAGTGAACCGAAAATGCATCGGCGTCACTGTGTCTGGCGACGCGCACCAATATTCACAATAACGTCCCAGGGGTTTGCGACAACTGGGGGGCTGGCGAACACTGGCTGACAACTTACGTACCCAAGTCTGCCTTACCAGGGCAGATGGGAGACAACCCACAACCCTCCCTTCAACTCTCCGTCCACCCGTCCAATTATTCATTCGTTGATTTTCCCTACAGGCTGCCATGCGCGCCATCATGTGGTTGCTGCCCCTCAACTAAAGAGATTAGAAAAGGATTATATATGCTACACCAGTCACATAACATTTCCAGAACCACAAAGAGTAATTTGAAAGCCGTATTCCAGACAAAAAGAGATTGAAAAGGTAGACTCGAATCGCTCAACGTATGAGCCGTGCTCAAGTAACAGCACAGTCACGTATAGTCCATAAAGGCCTCGTCCCGGCCGATCCAGTTGCACAGGCAAAGGCGATGTATCAGAAAGTAGAGCAGCTAATGGATCAAAGTAACATTCTGTATTGGCTAAACATCATTCTTTTTGGGGATGCAGTTGGCTAGTAGATGTCATATTGACTTGCATAGAGTAACTCACAAATGGTTTTGCACCGGTGTGCACACTATCGTGGCTTCTAGCTTAGCTTCTCTTCTTCTCCCTGAGTCTGAGTCTGAGTTAACAGGTTGATTAGGAGCTTGGGTGCTACACTTACCTTGTTGATCTGTGGTACCTGTGGTGAAACCAGTTGTTTAGCGTGGATTGCCTTTGACAGAGTGTCGACATCTGTTGCCAGTGCCCTTTGTTGGCTCGGAGCGTGGGTGTTCTATCTCTGCGCTGTATGGAAATCTAAGGAACGATGGACTTGATAGTAGGTACGACGCACTAGAGTCTGTGGAGAGCATTGGGCGAGCTCCTTGATAAGCATCTATTTGCTGGGCAAGACTTGATTCAATATACATGACGTTTTGAGGTACGTCTGGGTTGTCACCTGTAGTATGAGCTTGCTGCATATTGTACGGATTTGAGCCGTTGGTTGGGAAGAGTGGCAAGATTATATTAGCAGTCCATGTTGTCTCGTAATGCGATTGTGACGGTAATGGGTTAATAACACTGAGTAGCGGCTGGAGAGGAAACACCTGGCTAATGAAATAGTTACTGAACATGTTGAGAGAAGGGTTTGTGGGGTACAGCCCGTAGTCGCCATCGTAGCGGTCAGTTAGAGAAGCCACTGCTGAGGTGTGGAATATGTTCGGTTCCTTGTTCGACCAGCTAGCTTGTGAGTACGAAGAAGACTGGGTGCCATCACAGTTGTTCGTACTAGGATCCTGAATCTGGAAGTTTAGCGTTGAGGAGCGGAGGCAGAACAAGTCTATAGGCTCTGATGAGCACTTCACTGTAGAAGAGGTGATTTGGGTAGCGATCTCCGGTCCGGACCCAAACGGTTCACACGAATTAGCTCCAGAGATGTCGCGAATGATGCTACTATCAGGTTTCCAATTCCTGCGTGGCTGCCATTGTCTGCTATTGTCTATAAGCTGAATGGAACCCAAAATGTATTGAGGGAAGGAAGAGCGTGCCTTTTCGATAGAGAGTAGTTGCGGCTGATGCTCTTGTTGCTACATCGTTGGCATGTAGGTTTAACCTTGTCACACTTGACCTTCGCACGAGCGCAAGCATCGCAAACTGTTCGCATCATCCAAGGTTCAGGCTGACAATTCGGACTAGTGGGAAGACTTGTTCTTGATGGAATGCGGTGCAGACTATCTGTTGGAGATAATGGAGGTGATGGAGGTATTGAAGTACCGTTGCAGGATAGCTTCCATCATTTTGGAGAATGATGGCTCGAAATGCATATTAGAAGCAAGGACCAGGGGCTCAGGGATAGCTAGTGGCGAGCTCGCCCCCAGCACGGAACGTGGTCCAAATGTGGGGGCCAGCTGCAACACACCCCAAAGCCTGATTTACGGAGGAGCGAACCTTACGAAACCATAAGCCTGTAATCTTGCAGAAACACAATGTCAAACCTCTCCCCATTCTGCAAGCTGGCGAGGCTACCCAAAAACCTTTTTAATAGTGGCACAATAAAAGGACGCTGTATTTTGCTGATGCAACTTGTAGCCAGGCTGGAAAGCTCAGCGTAGAGCAGATTTAATGCACACAAGCGATGTTTGTGAGCACATTCCTCTGCCATGATCCTAGCATTATACATTATGTTTGGTGCAGTAAAGAAGGATGTTTAAAAACCTAGCTTAACTATTGCATGTCTGTGTGCACGAGGCAATATTCCGGAAATGCCAGCATCTGTGGCCGGCTTTCTAGGATTATCCTTTTCCGCCTTAGATATCAATACTCGAAATGCGGTTGACACGGCTCGCGTCCATAATGTATCATGCGTGCTTCCTAAACGGGTAAGTAATTCAGTTCGTTGCAGTCCCCATTACACTGCAGAGAATGGCCCAACCACTTACTAGCCTCTTTGCGTGGTACTCCACAAGGTCCTGGGAAGTTGCGTACCTCGTACCTAGTCACAGCGCGTGTTGACCTGGTAGAATGGAGAAGGAACCGCTTCCTTCAGGCGCAACGAGGAGCGATGGACATTACCAACTGCAATGAGTACTGTGAGAGGATAAGACAACTCTGAGTTTGATAAAGCTGCTCGCGCGAACTGCGCCGTACTAGAGCCTTCCTTGCAAGTTCGTCCCGCTTAGTGCAGTGTCTTATCTTGAGCTAACGACTACATGGACAGGCCGTGTACGTACAGTATGCCGACTCTAATGTAGGAGACTTAGGTACTGAATGCCTGCCAACTTACCACCGTAGTGTTTTGTGTACCAATCGACGGCTAGAGCAGTCTCTCACACTTGGCCCCACAAGTACCTGTAAGGCACGGTTCAGTGCTTACTGCTCGCCTTCATATGTCATCTAGCCTCCCCACTGTTTGAGAATGCTATCTACACCACCACAAAGTTCGTCTACATAGATCTTTGCCTTGAGCAACTCTTTACATATGCTCGACTGTACCATACTAGACGCCTTGGTATGAACATTGAGCTCAGACATTGACAGCACAGCTAATCAGTCCAACAGCTCTCTAGTCTACGCAATGGAGCAGCCAAATTCTGCTTCTTATGTCGCTAGCTCCTATCCCTCTATAATAGATCTGCCAGCTTTGCATCTGCCGTTCCGTACTGCCTTCATCGGCCGGACTACACCAGACTACACCAGACTCCCAACAGCACTCGTTTGATAATAGCCCGCACTTCAATACTATGCCACTGGAGATTTTGAACTACTCAGTTACCAGAGTAGCAGAAAATGCGCGCAATCTATAGTTTATGGACATGCCTAGGACCGCGAGCCCAGAGTTATCAAGGTTGTCTATGAACTCTTCTTAGGGCATCGCAACATCGCCAGCCAACGGCTTCTATTTACAATCTTACTCCAACCAGCTACACCTTCCAACACATGAACTCCTAGAGCAGCTGCAACCACTTCGGTCTTGCTCCACAAGCCACCCCAACTGGGTGAACAGCGGCGAAAACTTGGTGCGCAACTACCCCGACAGCGACATTCAGGGCACCCAGCCGTTTGTGGCACATCCTTAGATTCCCAGCCCGTACGATTGTTATGCTCCCCCCAACATGGCTCCCAGCCACGCACATGCCAACGACGTGCACTTTCACATTTCGCATATGCTTCTCAAGTCCAGTTCTCAGCTCCCGAGGCCGTACAGACAAGATCAGCTGCCACCAATAAAGGCTCCCCTGTTGGTGAAGAGAGCAACGAAGAAGAGGACTCATCTGATGAGGAGTCTGATTCTGACGAAGAGGGGCCAAACTATAACCACACTAAAGCTTCAGCGACAAGGTCCAAGCCAAAGACCAGATCATCCCGTCCGCACGTTGATAGATGGACTGTTCCAGTCAACAGCATTCACTATTCTGAAAACCGAGGCTACGTGTGCGACGGACTAGGATGTGGCGCAACCTTCGTTCGCCCAGAGCACCTTCGACGACACGTTAATTCCAAGCACACAGATGAAAAGAACCACGGGTGTAAGGTAGATGGGTGCAAGAAACTGTTCACCCGCGGTGATAACCTGCGCGATCACTACTGGACACATGTTGAACGTGGCGGTCGCGCTGGAACGAACAGGAAGATGCCAATACCAGAGCTAAAAGTCATACTTGGGCCCAAGGAGAAGAAATTGGTCAGGAAGCTTCGAGTGAAGCTCAGACTACTTAATGCGAATCACAAGAAGTAGGTAGCACGGCCAGCATACTCTGAGCGCTCTATGCTGTAGCTACACCAAATTCAAGTGGATGTAGGTGCTTTCCTGTCTCAGGCTGTATCTGGTAGATTAAGGCGCATAGTAACCGTGCAACATGCACCTTACCCATATAACCCTCCGATAGAGGCACCATGGCCCCCAGCAACTAGCTATCCTCCATCTTGAACGATCGCCGACAGCCCCAACTCACTGAGAACTTTGCACACGATAGATATATTTTCTTCACCAATATGGCCACAACTTGAAGACCAGCACCTGATTTACTAATGCTCCTACCGCCAGGCAGCGTGTTAAATTTTGGGACATACACGGACGCAAATTTATATCTCCTAGCGGAACAGTGCAGCTTAGCAAATGTAAGCCTTATTACTCCCCTTTTCTTGTTTTTTACCTAACATTATAATTAGTCTACCTAGAAAGTAGTAGCTAAAGAGCTTTACTTGGATGAGAATGCATTCAACTTCTAGATTAGTAATTGCATAATAAATAACTCTACTTGGGCTGCAAACGTTGTACTAGGCGTTAAGGTTATTTTACGTCTGTTGGTGGCTTCTAAATTAACATATTTACTATCTTTTTTACTACCTTCTCCTGTACCTCTTCCTCAACCTTGTTTAGAACACTTAATGTCAACGCTCTTTGTCTCTCTAAGTACGGTGCCTTAAAAAATTCTTAGAAATTTAGGATGCTGAAAGGCAGGCCTATATTAACCCCTTAGAGAGCGTAAGGCACCTTTGCTTTGCTAATAAGCTATAGATCTATCTTATTAGTGCTAGTACTGTTGCTGTAGAAAGCAAGGGATATCTAAGCTTTTGTCCTTGTTTACACTAGGTTAGAAGCTTTGTTAGAGAGACTGCGAGAGATAGCCCCAAGCGCTAATAGAGGCCTGTCTTATCTATTGTTTAAATATTAGGGAAGAGGGCACAAAATCTGTCCTCAATAACCTAGTTAATGACTGCAACGGAAAAGCACGATTACAACGTGTTGAGCGAAATAGTCAAGCAAGATGGGAAGCCGCTTGAATAGGACATCTTACACAGAAAGGGCTCTCGCGTAGTAGCATCTTGGCTCTCTGCAGGGCCGGGGGTTGCTATAGGGATCAGGAAATGTTGAAGATTGTGCCGAGGCTGGTGCTGGGCAGCAAGGGCATGAGGGCGCGTTGGTTCTGGGAGGAGGTCTTGGAAAAGGGAGATGATGTTTTCAAGCTCTAGAGAAGTAGTATAGAATCCCAAAGTCTAAATCTGGTGGTTGAGCTATTCTCTGCTGCTGTGTCGAAGCCCACCTCATCCTCCCAATAACATTGGTGTCACTCCGTACGCGGCCAGCCAGCGTCACCTTGACGTCAAGCACTGCTCGAACAATCATCATTACCCTTTTCCATAGATTCATTCCTGCAACTCGATTCCACAAGTTCTCTGACCTGCATCCTGGCTCCAGGGTGAAATGCAGTCGGACACTGTTTTGCCCGCATGCTTGTCTCCAACAGGGGCAGATTGGGTGTCCATATCTGCTGACCTCCATGCCTTCCTGCAAGCCTAGCATCGGGAAGGGCAAGTTGTTGAGTGCGGCCTTGCTGGCAGTCGGATAGTTTGCCTTTTCTGTCCCGACGCTTTACCTTTTCAGCTTCCTTCTTTGCCGCCGTTTCGATGGTTTAGAATCTATCTTCGATGCTATCTCCATTGCGGTCGTCTGCGCAGTGTCAGACCTCGCTACGTCTCCCAAAACGGTCGGACCGAAGTACTGGACAAGGGGATGCAACATGGGGGTGCAGGTGCTGGTAGTTGCGCAGATGCTAGCCTAGGAATTCAGCATGAAGCTCACAGACCAGACGTACATGCGCCGGCTCGTTGTATCGATTGCGCAGGCCGCCGAGTCTCCCAAAGTGGCCGGATCGAGGTACTGGGCAAGGGGAAGCGACTTGGGTTGGCAAGCGCGGACCGACACGGAGCAGCCGCAGCAGGACCGATATGCAGGCAACAGCTAATTCTCCCTTGTTGTGTGGATTATTGTAGTGCCCGAGGGCATATAAGGAGAGGAGATTCGCGGTGGGGAGTGTATTCGGCGGCGGAGGGTGGTTGTGAGAGCGGTCGTGAGAGTGGTCGTGAGAGTAAAGGCCGGCTGTGCAAGGCTCGTGGATGAGATTGTGTGAGGCGATAGAGCGCTGAGGGTTTGCGAGATGGCGCAGGAGACGTGGCCGAGGGCGGTAGAATCCCCTTAAGAATGTAGAATCCCCTGGAGAATCTAAAGAATCCCCTCAAGAATGTAGAATCCCCTCGAGAATGTAGAATCCCCTCGAGAATCCAAAGAAGAATCCCCTCAAAGGATCCAGAGAATCAAAAGGGCGCTCGTCACTGGGCGGGTGCCTCGCAGCCGACACATGCACAAGTCGAGGGCCATGCGTTGCGACGGCCGTTGTTGCGATTTCCAGGTGCGCGCTCGACGACCACGGGCGCCTTTTGGGGAAGGCTGAGTCTGGCGTCCTCGTTCTTGTTCTCGTCTGGGTGTAGTGTGTCAGACAAGAGATGCGAGTGTTTACTCACCCTGGTGTGTTGGACAAGAGATCCAAGTGTTTACTCGTTCTCGTCTGGGTGTGGTGTGTCAGACGAGAGACGCGAGTGTTTACTCGCCATGGTCTGGTGGCAGAGTGAAGGATGGGCAGTTGTTGGACATGTTGTAGAAGAACCGTCTTGGCCGAAGGCTCCTGGAGGCTCGTTTTGCTTGAGGAGGAGGATCTGTAGGCGGGGGAGTGCAGCGGAGGCTATGGTAGCAGCTTGACGTTGCCTCGCACCTGTTGAGTCTTCTCATTATCCTGCGTAGTTGAGTCCTTGTGTCGCTCTCGCTGTGTCGCTCTCGTTGAGTCCTTGTCTCACTCTCGTAGAGTGTCCTTGCCTCGCTCTCGTTGAGTGTCCCTATCATTCTGCGCAGTTGCGGCCTTGTCTCGCTCTCGCAGAGTCCTTGTCTCGTTCTTGTTGAGTGTCCTTGTCCGCGCTCTCGTTGAGTCTACCTATTATGCTGCGCAGCCGCGTCGCGGATTGTGTGGTGGATGAGCTGGAGCTCTGGCAAAGGACTGTCACGGCGGCAGCTACAGGGATAGAACCGTCAGCAGACTGCATACACTCTCGATGAACGGGTGGATAGAGGTAGAACCTTTAGTAGACTGCATACACTCTCGATAACCAGGTGCTTTAGATGGAGGTAGAAGAGCAAGAGAAGAGATAGGCTGGAGATGGAATGTTAGCAGACTATACACGCTCAATAAAGGCAGAAGAGCGAGAGACGAGACAGGCTGGAGATGGAATCATTAACAGACTGCATACACCAATAAAGGTAGAAGAGCAAGAGACGCGACAGGCTAGAGATGGATTGTTAACAGACTACATAACTCTCTATAAACAGATAGAACGGTTAGCAGACCGTATACACTCTCATAAGCGGGTGCTTTGGATAGCGAGTAGAGGAGAAGAAGAAGAAGAGACAGGCTAGGGATAGAAGCGTCAGCAGGCCGATACACGCTCGATGGACGGGTGCTTGGATAAAATGGAGGGAGGGAGGGTGGGAGCAAGAGAAGGGACAGGCGGCGGTGGAGAGTGAGAGGGGAACCAGCTTGCACTGTCATGGCAGCCCCTTTTGCAGGCGTATGGGGGGTGCCTTGAGGTTGTGCTTGAAGTTGTGCTTGAGGTTGTCCGATTCTGGGGCGTCTCTCAACACAACTCACAATGACGCCAAGGATAGAAGCGCCTGATGCAATTGAGAATGTTGAAGGTGTCTCATTCCACGTGACAGCGGCAATCTTTCATACAATGTATTCGGCTGTGGGTGGTGGGAGCTGTGATTGGGGTGGACTAGCGGCTTGGCGTGGCTCGGAATAATCTTCAGCCATGCCGACGAGCCGATTGGTCTGACCGAACCTCCGCTACGCATCCGCTGTCAACAAAGCTTCATCTTCCTGCAGCATGGCCCAGTCGCCCGATTATAAAGAGTTATATCTCCAAGAACGACAGCACCGGGAAGAAGAGCAGCGCAGGCGGGAAGCAGCAGAGCTCGCCCAAGCGGAAGAACAACGCAGACGCGAAGACGAACAAGGCAGACGCGAAGACGAACAACGCAGACGCGAAACAGCAGAGCGCGCCCAGGAGGAAGAGCAGCGCAGACGGGAAAGGGCCGAAGAGAAGACGCGTAAGACAACACTACTCGAGCTCCTCGACGCATGTCATACCCACCTTTA
>MU002372.1:0-18741 GCA_010093585.1 Melanomma pulvis-pyrius CBS 109.77
TACTACCACACCACTAGACACCAACAACCGCCCTGCGCACCGCTCTCGCGACCCTTTCCGCCGGTCCTCGAATCCAATATGGAAGGCTTCTCTTTTCTCGCCAACGCGCTGCGACGCATCATCTGGCCCGGCGCACGTGAGTCAAACGCGCGCGAGCCCGCCAGTGAGCGCCAGAACGAAGCGCACGATGTAGAATTCGTGACGCAGCAGCTCCTCCTCTCCGCTGCCAGAGAATCCGACACCATGGCCACGGCCGTCAGCACCAACGTGCGTGAGTCTGGGGCTCCCTGCGCGTCTGAGGGGATGCACTTTTCGCCCGAGGAGATAGTTCGCGTGCGCGACATGTGCGAGAGGAAGAATAGGGCTCATCCTGAGAGCGCTAATGAGCTGCGGGTGCGACTGATGGAGATGAGATTTGAGATCAATGTTTCGCGGGCTAGGAGGGGGCTGCCGTTGCTGAAGAGGAATACGGCGAATGGGAAGGGACGCGTGGAGAAGGAGAGAGTGGGAGGGGCGAGGGAGGCCAGGGGACAGAAAAAGGTGTTGGCGCATGTGGAGAGGGCGAAGGAGTTGAGGTGGTGGCTTGAGGGAATGTGTGGGCCGGAGAAGATTGGGGGACTGAAGAGGAAGAGAGGCGATACTTTGAGAGATGACAAGGAAGCAGACGGTGGAAGGGACGCGAAGAGATTGAATGTCGACCCGTCATCGTCGAAGAGGAAGAGATGTGATACTTTGGGAGATGGAGAGGGAGCAGATGGAGGAAGGGATCCGAAGAGATTGCATATCGACTCGTCATCGTCGAAAACGTTGCATGCGAAGACGCCGCGGGAGGTCAGGGCCTTGAGACGCTCGAGTAGACAGAACCCTAATCCGTCACAGAACAGCGCGCCCGTTCGAATCCCCGGCCTCACACTCATCTATTCCGACTAAAACCGACCTGCTACTATTTGTGGGCGACGAAGTCATGCGCGTAAACCAAAAGTTCCATTCGATTTCAATCCAACATCCCCCCATCAACCCGATACACACTGCCCGTCACATAACTACTCTCCTCCCCAAGCAACCAAACAATAACCTCTGCAACTTCCTCCGGCCTCGCATCCCTCCCCAAACTCACCGTCGGAACCGGGAACGTGCCATTCGCCTCTTGCATCGCATGCACCATGGGCGTGTCCGTCTGCCCGGGAGCTACAACATTGACTCTAATCCCCCTGGGCCCTGCTTCCTTCGCCGCACACTTTGTGAGGCCGTGCGCTGCATGCTTGGACGCAACGTACGCGGCATCCCCCGCGAATCCGATGAGACCCGAGACTGAACCGACGTTCACGATGGAGGATGGCGTACTGAGGATACCCGGGGCGAGCTGTGCACGCAGACACTTGAACAGCCCGAGAGCATTTATATTCAACACCTCCTCGATCTCCTCATCACTCACATCCTCGATATTCTTGGGCGTCCAGATAGGATGGAAGCCCGCGACGTTGGCGCAGCCGTCGATCGTTTTGCCAAAGTGCTTGGTCGTGCTTTGGATCCAGGACGTCACGGCGGTGCTGGAGCGGATATCGAGGGGCGTGGAGAAGATCTTCTCGCGTGAGGATAGAGATACGAGCTCGGTGTGCGCGGCCTTTAGAGCTGTGGTGTTGTAGTCTGCGAGGGAGAGGAGGGCGCCGCGGCGGGCGAGGAGGCGCGCGGTGGAGAGCCCGATGCCAGAGGCGGAGCCGGTGAGGGTTATTAGTTTGTTGGCGAGGGACATGGTGGGGATGGGTTCTTGAGATTGAAATGGGATACAGCGGTTTTTTTTGGAGATTGTGTCTTGGGGTGGGATTGAGCGTTTGGCTATCTTGGATGAGATCGAGCGTTCGAGTATCCTGTGAGGGGAAAAAGGATTGGAGAGGTTTTAGTGGATAGGTTTCAGAGAAGAGAGAGGTGAGAAATGGGTATGTTAATATGCTTTCGAGAAGTAGATGACCAATGCTTGTTTTTATATTCGAGGCTGAGCGGTTATCATTCTCCGTTTGGTTTTCCTGGCGAGGAAGGGATGAGGGAGAGCTGAACCTGATGGTTACACGGCGCTGTACATGCTAAAGCCAAAACTAGCTGTCTTTCTTCAATCCAAAGGTGGTTGCATACGAACATATACTGGTCTCCTGGTTGAAGATGTGACTGTGTGATGTATCAATTGAGTTGTGAAGAGATGAAGTGTGACGGGTGTCTTTTCATTTTCGTCGAATGACTTTTCTGACTTCATACCTACACTTCTGATGACTGGTATGCACAGCATGATGCTGATATGTCTACCCGACGATACACTTGAGTGAGCGGTTCGACGTTCAACGTGGAGTCGTCGCCAGCAGCGCTAGCCCCCAAATTTGGAGCTCGGGCCAATCAGCGCCAAGATGCGGGGAAAGCTGGAGCTCCGGACCTCATGCAGGCACAGCCGCTCACGCCTCGAGCTCACCTGCACCCATCACACATCAAACCGTACCTCTACATCGCCTACACAACACTCGTCCATCCCCCGCCCCCAAATTCTTCCTTGCCATCATGGGGGGCGACGCAAACCGCAACATGCCTGTCTCCAAGGACTATCCCCAACTCGCAGCTGGCCCTGTGGGCAAGCAGATCCACAGCATATACCAGAGCCGCCTGCGTCAGTTCACTGACGGCGGCCAGTATAGAGAGCAGGGGCTGTTACCGTACGTCCATCGATATCTTCGATCCAACCTTATCATCCCATATGAGATCCCAATTGAAGCTCCAGCCCGTCCTAACACACCATAGCAAGCTCACCGACGCCCGCGCCAATGGCTCCGACTGGGTCAAGCTGTCCGTCTATTCGCCCCCCGACCTCTCCCGCCCGACCTTCAAAGACGCCACATCCCACAAGTTCAAGCCCACCAAGGTCGGCGAGTCGTTCGGCCCCAGCTGGTCCACGCACTGGTTCAAGGTCCAGCTCACAGTGCCGAAGGACATGTGCGACAAGGAGCATCTCGAATTTGTGTGGGATGCGAACAACGAGGGCATGATCTGGACCGAGAAGGGTGATGTCGTGCATGGCCTGACGGGTGGCGGCGAGCGGACTGAGTGGATCCTGCCGAAGGCGTTTCGCGATGGGAAGGAACATCTGTTTTACGTCGAGATGGCGTGTAATGGCATGTTTGGGAATGCCGCGGGCGGCGATTCGATTCAGCCTCCCGATCCAAACCGGTACTTTCAGCTGCATACCGCCGATATTGTGGCTGTGAATCTGGAGGCGAGGGCCCTGTACTTTGACTTTTGGGAGATTGGAGGTAAGTCTGCAATTGAGCGAGTGATTAATGGGAGCTAATGGGGGCATAGATGCGTCGCGGGAGTTCCCTGGAGACTCATGGGAAGCACACCAAGCACAACAAACCGCCAACCGTATCATGGACACTTTCATTGCTGGCAATGGGAGCAACAAAACCATTGCTGAGTGTCGGAAGATTGCACGTGAGTACCTCGGGGACGTCGACACACACAAGGTCTACGACAGCGATAAGGAAGCCATTGTGACTGGAATTGGATACTGTCACATCGATACCTGCTGGCTGTGGCCGTTCGCGGAGACCAAGCGAAAGGTAGCACGTTCCTGGTCGAACCAGTGCGACTTAATCGACCGATACCCCGAGCTCCGTTTCTGTTGTTCCCAGGCGCAGCAGTACAAGTGGTTGGAACAGTACTACCCCTCAACCTTTGACCGCGTTAAGAAGAAGGTCAAGGAGGGCACGTTCCAGCCCATTGGAGGCAGCTGGGTGGAGCACGACACCAACCTTCCCAGTGGAGAGTCGTTGATCAGACAGTTTGTGTACGGACAACGGTACTTTGAGAGTCGCTTCGGACAGCGCTGCCGGACCTTCTGGCTACCGGACACCTTTGGCTACTCCACTCAGCTTCCTCAAATCTGCCGACTCGCTGGAATGACGAGATTCCTGACCCAGAAACTAAGTTGGAATAACATCAATAACTTCCCACACACAACCTTCAACTGGGTGGCCCTCGACAATAGCCAGGTCATCTGCCACATGCCGCCTTCGGAAACCTACACCGCGGAAGCGGACTTTGGGGATGTCAAGAGAAGTGTATCGCAGCACAAGTCTCTGGACCAGGACCACAGCTCCCTCTTAGTCTTTGGAAAAGGAGACGGAGGAGGTGGCCCAACCTGGCAGCACCTCGAAAAGCTTCGGCGATGCCGTGGAATCAGCGACAAGACCGGTCTTCTGCCTCGCCTCAAACTCGGAGACTCGGCGGATGACTTCTTTGACCGGCTAGAGAAGAAGGTGGAGAATGGCACAGAGCTTGTGACCTGGTACGGTGAGCTCTACTTTGAGCTTCATAGAGGAACGTATACGACGCAGGCGAACAACAAGCGCAACAACAGGAAGGCGGAGATCCTGTTGAGGGATATCGAGTATTTGGCCACTCTAGCCACTATCAAAGACAGTTTTGGCAAGAAGAGTTCGTACAAGTACCCCAAGAAGGACATCGATGATATGTGGGAGAACGTTCTGCTTTGCCAGTTCCATGACTGTCTTCCTGGTAGCTCTATTGAAATGTGCTACGATGACTCAGACGAGGTAAGGCTTTCTGGATATTTCAAGTCACATCTCCTTACTAACTTGGCTAGATTTACGCTAAGGTATTTACGACGGGAGAACAGCTCCTTTGCGACGCGCTCTCTGAACTTGGCTTCGATGACGAGCCCAAGGCCGGAAGCAAACTCACCGCACTAAACACCCTTCCTTGGGCGCGATCCGAGCTCGTCAAGCTCCCTGCTATTGCCAGTCTTCCAACCTACGGCCTTGCCCACAGCAACGGTCCCGGTGTCATGGAAGTTCGACCGCTCGCCTCTCCCTACTCCGCAAACATTGCCTCAATCAAAGAAGTCCGACCTAACGTGTATGAGCTCCGCAACGCGCAATACGTCGTTGAGGTCTCTGATGGTGCTATCACTTCGCTCTACGATATCTCTGCCGAGCGGGAGATCATCCCCAAAGGCAAGAAAGCTGCGCAAATTGTGGTCTTCGACGACAAACCTCTCTACTGGCAAGCCTGGGATGTAGAGGTGTATCACCTCGCCTCGCGAGAGGAGCTACAACCTTCGAAAGTTAGCATCTCTGAAGATGGACCTCACCGCGTCTCGCTTTCCATTGAAACTAAAATCTCAGAAAAGTCGTGGATCAAGACCGTTATCTCTCTACCTGCTGTCATCGGCAACGCGCCCTCAGCCATAGAAATTGAGGCGGAAGTCGAATGGCACGAGACGATGAAATTCCTCAAAGTCGAGTTCCCCGTCGACATCACCAATACCGAAGCCTCGTACGAGACGCAATTCGGCATCGTTCGCCGTCCCACGCACTACAACACTACGTGGGACATGGCAAAGTTCGAAGTCTGTTGTCACAAGTGGGCTGATCTGTCTGAGGCCACGTACGGCGTGTCTATCCTCAACGATAGTAAGTATGGATTCGCTGTTGCAGGAAATGTGATGCGCCTTAGCGTACTACGAGCACCAAAGGCACCAGATGCGCATGCTGATATGGGACGGCATAACGTGCGGTACGCCATTTTCCCGCACAAGGGGCCATTAGACGAGAAGACGGTGCGCAAGGCATTTGAATTCAACAACCCGCTCCGAATTGTAGGTCACAAGTCTGACACGGCAACATCGGCACGACAACTGCCTATCCTGCCCTCGCAGCCACTCGAAAATCAAGTGGGCAATTCCTCGGCACGAGGATGTATAGAGTCCATACTGAACGTTAACGTACCCTCAATACTAACCTCCCTCCGCATTCTCGGTGCGCCAAACCTTATCCTCGACACCGTCAAGCGCGGCGAAGACGACGAGGACGTATCGCGCGGAGAGCTCCCTGCGAAGAAGGGCAAGAGTGTGATTTGCAGGGTGTACGATGCGATGGGTGGGAAGTCGAAGGGCGTGCTAACATGGGGTGGGCTCAAAGTCAAGAGCGTGTGGAAGGTCAATGCTCTGGAAGATGAGATTGAGGAGCTGAGTAGCCAGATGTTAGATGTGGAGGGGAGAGAGGAAGGTGTGAGTGGACAAGGTGTTAGGATTGAGTTGAGGGCCTTCGAGGTTGCTACATATAGGCTGGGATTGTAGGGACAAGCAGAGCACAGGGCGCCGTTGGATCGGGTGAGGGGAGGGGCTAATTATATAGCTCTCCGGTTTGGAAGAGGAGGTTGAATTGTGCGGCGTTGTAGTCTAAACTTGTATTTCGTATTTTAACGTCAAGTCATGTTCTCAACCTCATCCTCCCTGCTATCGTAATGAAGGCGTTCGTCTGTTTTCAGTGAGGTTTGAGTGGCAAAGCCTCAAACATGATCAAGCTGTTCTGTAACTTGATTTAGACGGGGTTTGAAGTTTCGATGTAGCAAATTAGTTAACCATCTATTCAAGATGATCGAACACAGCGTCGAACGTGTTAATCACTTTGAAGCTCCGCCGAGCTGGGGACGCATAAGCACTATATTTGCCCCTTAGGACGACCAATCAAAAAATTAATCGCGTCGTGGGAGAAGGCTTTGGGCATCACTGCAGCTATCGAATGCGAGCGCAAGGGACACTCCGTCGTCCTTGTCGAGAAATCCGAAGCCATTGAAGAAATCACACGTTTCGGTGACATTATCAGATAAGCATGTCTTCGCCATTACTTTTGATGCCGGCGCCTGGATGGTCCACAAGGCATCGCCCATTCATGAGGAAGTTGCACCTACCCAACGCCTGCCTCAGGCATTAGCGAAGCACAGCCCCACTATTCACAAGCAAAAGTAGGTATAAGAGCACTCCCCGCGTAAGAAATTTGGCTTCTTCATACCTTCTTCCTCCTCAAAATGTCTCCTTCATCTTGTCAACATTTAGATATCAGAGCATTTGATGGCATTCGGTGCTGTTTATCTTGTGGCAATGCGATCATGGAGCCACCGGATACGACGGACTCTACCAAATCCTCAGCCTGCTCTCACTGTTCTGATACGCATCGGAGTTACCAATATCAAGATCTGAATTTCGAGCTGGGCCAGGAGATTCGACTAATTAGTCTTCAGCCTGATACCTTGGATGCACCGGTTCGCTGTAAAATCGTTCACGCCAACCTCAAGGACGCCGAACATAAGCTACCGTATACAGCCATATCGTATACCTGGGCGACTGAAAATGGAAATGACAGTAAAACCCAGCTCATTTACTGTTCTGATGGGACGGTTTTACATGTAACTTTGAACTGTGAGGCAGCTCTTCGCCGACTAAGAAAACGTGGATTGGGGTTCCATGTCTGGGTCGATTCGATATGCATCAACCAGGAAAATGTCCGCGAACGAAATCATCAAGTGAATTTGATGGATCTCATATACTCGAAAGCCTTATCTGTTCATATATGCATCCAAGACCCCGGATACGATTACCGAAATCATTTCGAGTGGCTCAGAAATGGAACCTCAAGTTCCGCAATCCAATATTCTCTCGGGCTTATGAGAATGCTGTCGCTACGTTGGTTTCAGCGCGTATGGGTCATACAAGAAGTAGCCCTTTCCAACGCTGCCATCTTGAACATCAATGACGCCCAAATTTTCCTTTCCCTCGAGGTCCTACAGCGACTGCGTCAGTTTTGCAACGAATCTGGTCGTAAAGTGCCAGGTCCACTTAGGTGGACACCTGGGATGAGGGAAAAGTCCGATATTCTCGAATATCTCAATGCCACAAGGACGTGTTCGGTGACGGAGCCGAGAGACAAAGTGTACGCAGTGTTAAGCCTTGTAGAAGATAAGTTTCGAAGTCGCATTCCTATCGACTACGCGAAAGACCATGACTGGATACTCACCAACGTGGCTGTACGCGCTATCGAATATTACCAGAACCTTGATATCCTTAGCTACGTCGATTCTTCGTCTTGGATTCCGACATGGACACCTTTGACGTTTAGCAGAACCCCAATTCTTCAGTTTCACGAGGAAGAAAAATCACCTTGGTGTAGAGCCGTTGCGGTTAATATCGAACAGTACGAATCACTCGAGTCATTTGAATTATATTTCCATGACCGCGATCAAACACGAGTGCTGGGAGAACCAAGTAGGGTGTGGATATTAGAACCAAGAAACTCCTCCACCTATATGAAACCTCGTCTTCTTGTTGTAGCTCATTTCATCGACTCTGTTACCACGGAGCCGACCAAGCTTGACGGCTTTTTACACAATGTCCTGAAAGATGCCAGTTTGCTTGTTCATAATGAGTATCGGTGGATTTTACCTTTCTTCAGAAGAACCGATGTAGGTCAAAGGAACCAATTCAGCAGGTGGACAAGCATACGAAAATGTCCGTTAAGCGAGATGCAAGACGAGGAGGTACCCGACTTCAATCTACCTGACTTGATCCAGTTTATTACCGATGCACGAGATACGGGGGGTAATAGACGTATATTCAGGACAAGGTTCAGCATTGGCTTCACGGATGCTCTCGTCCATAAGGGAGACTTGGTCTTTGCAATCGACGGAGTACGATCACCGTTTGTATTACAATCCTCCGGCAGAGACCTATACTCAATCAAGGGCGATTGCTATTTACAGGCAGCTCTAGATCTTTACTACTGGAACACTCGGGTACGGAAAGGTCTCTGGAGTATCGCCGGACAGGATCTTCGCAAGAAGCGGACTCGAATCATCGAAATCGCTTAATGTGACATTGCAAAATCCTTCTGAAGATTATTCGGCCTGACCCGAGAGTTGTCATGGCCTTGGAAAGCACCTACCAAACGACTTTGCCGCGTCACGATCTCCCATTGCAATACTCGTGCGAGCTGCACTATCCGGGGTGTGATGAAGGCTCTCACCGGAGATCAGAATACGCCATACGAGACTCGGTCGCCGTAAACACAGTCATGATTTGCGATGCAAGCAACGGCAAGAGTCTATAGACACTTCGGTCCAGCAAGTCCTCTCGCAAGGTGCTATCTCATAGAACTGCCTTGTACCATCCCATGAAATTGGCGATTTCCCTGTCTTTGTTAGTGCATTAATTCCAAATGTAACCCCGGCCGGTATGCAGCATAGAAATCCTCAATATCGAGGCGCGGGTTGAACTCAGATGGAGAATGGATAACCATTCGGCGCAGATGCCCTCGGAGTGGTCGGCCGTCGTGTGAGGGGATATCAAGCACGCCGATCGACATTGGTATCAAGTCTGCAGGGCTTCCAACCGAACGCATAGTGGATCGCGCAGCTTTTTTTTGTCCACGAATGGTCTCTTTTTCAGCATGAGTTCGTGCGTAAGGGTGGACCTCAGATAGGCATGTGTTGCACACACTGTTTAATCAACCCCTTTTTTTTTCAATTTTTTTTTTTTCAATATATTGCGAATCAGATAGTAGGAGCAGTAGAATTAGGAGACCTGGTTTTCGAGGAGATACTTAGAATAGGTAGGAGGAGTAGGAGACGTGTTTCAACAAGAGATGATAGTTGCGAGCTTGTTTACTAGGAGTAGAAGCAGCAGGAGCCTAGGCCTAGGTGGCCTAAGACAGGGAGGAAGAGGAGATTCAACATGCCCATAACGAGGAGGACGAGGGGATTCAACTATATAGGAGACAAGGATAGGAAAGTTTGTAACAAGAATGTCATCTATCAGGGGCATAGCGCGCCTTTTCTACCTCTCGAGCACAGGCAATTCACAAACCCATTGCAACCGCGTCTATGGCAAACCTCGGGCCTTTTCAACCCCCGGGTCAAGCACGCTCAAATCGTGGCCAAATCCTTGGGCTGAAAAAAACCCAGCCCCGAGCACGCACTGCACCACTTGTGCAAAATATCCATTCAAACGCACGCGCACGAGTCGCACGAGGAAGACGCGATCGATCCGCGCTCCTACATATCTCACGCGGGGCGGAACATGAGCCGGTTGCGTAGACGCAGCGCCTTTGATCAGGCAGCCCCGTCAAGGGCTCGAGGGTTGGCGCCGGGGGGATGCAGGAACGTTGGCTCCAACGATCTACGCAGCACTTTCCCCTCGATGTTTCTTTTCGCATCTCTGTCTTATAAAGGGGGGGAGGGGGCGAGGTTGAGGAGGGATCCAGGCCGCGGATACGTAAGCCTCGAGAAGCTACCATTTCCGATTGTGGGATCGCCCGTGAGGAGGGCGCTGGAAGAGACGTGACGCTTGAAGACTTGTCGGGCTGGTTATTGCAAATGCTAACGTGTATGACAAGTCTAGGATGCTTGAAGTCGAGGCACCCCATATCTATTCTAACACTAGGGGGTTTTTGGGCCACGTAGGGAGGGGAGGGAAGTTAAGCAGATCAATCATCATCGTCACATACATCACATCACATTACACGCGCCCAAAAAGAGCCAAGTTCAATTTTTCCATCCGCAGTCCGCGGAATCCCCCTATTCATTTGTTGCATTTTGCATATATATTTCTTTCTTTCTTTCCTTCTTTCAATCTTTTCTTATATCTTCCCCTTACATCTTCCCCAGTTTCATTCTTTCCTTCTTCAGTCTGTTTGTCTGTTTGTCTGTCCGTCTGTCAATCATTCTTTCCCCCTTGCTTCCATCCATCCATCCCCAGCATAAATATACAATCCCAACCACTCCCCCACTCACTCATCCCCTCATCCCCAGTCCACATACCCAATATCCGCCCCACGGTACCCAAACACGAAAGAAAAAGATACACACAAATTGTAGTCGTGGATCGCGAGACGCGAGAGAGAGAGAAGAGAGAAGGAAAGCAAAATTGGCAATCTGACCCAGAACCTGACGAGCGCTGCCTCCAGCTGGGTATAGTACAAGTGACATGCATCGACGGTAATGAAAAAAAAAAAAAAAGAAAAGGAGCGAGTGAAGAGTGAATCCAGCGCCGGTGGCGAACAACAGAGCTGAGATACTGCGGGACATAGGAAAGGACAAATTGGGTGGAGGAGATGAGGGACTTGCTCCGCAATGCAGTGCAATGCAGTGCGAGGATGTGGTGGTGGCGGCGGGGTGGATAAGCTCACGCACACATACACTCACGCACTCACGATACTAGCACTAGCAAGCGGTGGCTCACTTGCAGAACATAAACAATGCCAGGTTTGGGTACCATAACATGCCATCTGCCCCGCGCGCCAGGCCGCCCGAGTTGACGTCGCCGCGCCGCCCGCCAGTAGATGCAAGATTTCAAAGCCTCCCAACAAAAGAACAAGCAAAAGAACGCCCAGCCAGTTTAGGCAGCCCCTTTCCCAAAAAAGAAAAAAGAAAAACTACAAAAAAGTCAGAAATCCCCGGGGTAAAGTAAGTAGTACTGGGTGTTCCTAGGTGCACTACCTTCAGGAACGCCACCAACACCATGCTTTCAAAAAGGTATCGACAACGAAGAAAAAGAAAAGTGGAGGAGGAAGAGCAAAAGGTATTATTGACGGCCAGTCGCAGAAGCAAGCCGTCCCCATGCAAACGCAACACACCAGAACCCAAGCCAGAACGAGAAAAGGAAGAGTGTACAATCTATGCAGCACAGATCTATTCGGCAGACGACACGCTGGCCCTAGGTGTGGGGTCAGGGTCGGAATCGGAAGCGTGCGTTGCAGATGCTTTGGGTGTCTCCATTTGGAAGTCTTGGACAGCTGTTCCGGGAGCGCGGGGGAAGATCTCTGGCGGTGTGAGCGAGACCGGGGGCACGTCATGTGCGTCGATTAATCCCTCATTCTCCTCCGCAATGCGCTCTTCGGTAATGGCTGGTGGCGGCGACGAAGCCAATGTAGTGTCTGCAATGTCGTCGACGGAAATGACGCTGCCTCTGCTGTTTGTGCGCATCATCTCGATGCCAAGCTTCGACGACGACTTGGGCCGTGTCTTTGGGCTCTTTGTGCGAACGTTGCCTAATTCGTCGTCCTCGTCGTCCCCCGATTCGGCCGACTCGTGTTTTCGTGTTTCGAGTATGCGCCGTTTGACACCGACCATCTCTGCAGATCGCTGCTTGCGGATTGTTGCGTTTTCCATGATAGCGGGCGCAGACGCGTGGGGTTCGTGGTCATGTGGAACGGGAAGCGTCTGCCCCGCGCTCTTGGGATCGACATTGTCCACTGGATCCTCCGATATTCCCAGACCACCCATAACGCGGGCTAGGTCTCGCTCCCGCCAATCATCCACATGATGGCGGGCGATCATGACGGGTGTCTCATCTGTGCGGCTTTCGTTGTCGCCAAAGAAGCTCGAGCTGATCGAATCTTCGCGGCTAGATCCACGATAGCTTCCCGAAGGCACTGGAGGAAACCCGGACGAATTCGACGAGGGGCTGTATTCTTGGCGAGTTGATTCTTGACGCAGGCCAGATGGCATTATGGATGGGTACATGCTCTGACTTGGAGTCCAATTTGGGGGAGGAGCCTTCCATTGGCAGAGCTTGCCCAAAGTGTCTGACAACTTGGCAATAGTCGGCGGCTTCTCAATGAGTGCATCGAAGTGATGAGGTGCTTGCAGTTCCTTCAAATAGCCAGTGACGGCGACAATCGGGGTGTTGGTGTTGGCATTCTTGGTATCCCGTATCATGCGTGCGACGTCCGCTCCATTGACTTGCGGCAGCTTGAACTCCATCATAATGATATCGAACTTGACTTCGCCCATGGCGTAACGAACAGCCTCTGACCCGTTTGTGACGGTCAGCGTGCGGCAACGCAGCTTCTCTAGAAGCTTTTCCATGACAAGGCGCGAGACGGGATGGTCTTCACACACCAAGACGTCCAAAGGTCGAAATATAGGCCCATCGGCGATGCTGATTTGGGAAAGTCGGCGCGAGCTTTGCCTCCGCCGTTGCACACGAAGTAGCGCCTTGGCACGAGAGTCTTCTGTGTCTGATGACGATGGAGATATATCGAAAACTTGGCTCCTGCGCTTGTGGTGGCTAGGGATTAGATCGCGTACAACATCCTCCTCCTGCGACCCTATCGTTTGAGACCGAGCCCGTGGAGAAGGAATACCGGTCAAGCCTACAGAGCTCTGGCGCTGTCCTGGGACACCTTTCTCCAGAGAGGAAGACGGCATGGCCGAGGGAGTCTTTACAAGCTTGATAGGCGATATAGCGTCAGGAGAAGGTCTAAATCCAGTTGATATACGTGGGGCTTCAAAAAAGTGGCCCGGCTGAAGAGAGGTAGGGTTGCTCGTCGCTTGTGACAATGTGGAGGAGCTGCTGGATGTTTTCCGTCGCTCGTGGTGCTGACCAGTGCTGAACTGCACTAAAAGTGGAGAGGATGGCTGCGACCCTCGACTTGGGGACGAGTTTGCGCCGCTTATTGATGGAGAAGATGGACGCGCGCCCGGCTTTGTCGTGGAAAGGGCCCGCTTCAGGGGAGCGGGAAGCATAGGGCTGGATTCCAAAGATGGCGATGGAGAAGTTACGCCTGGCGATTGTAGCGCAGACCCCGATGACTTGTTCTGCGAGTGCATTGCCTCGGCGCGGAGTTTCTGAATGACGTCCTTGTTAGCTTTTTCAAGCACAGGTAGGTTCTTGTAACTGAAGTTGCCAAAGTCGTCAGTCGCCATTGGCTCGCTGAGCCTCCTAGTCCTTCCTTCGCGGACATGAGCGGGAATGTGGAGCGGTATGAGGCCGCGCTTCATGGAAGAGGCACTGATCTGTGAGCGGACCCGGGAGAGCGCATCGTGAGGCCGATCGGGATAGTCGGCGCTGGGTGTGCCTGCGGAAGAGGTCCCTTGATCTTCAAAATCGGGCGCGAAGTTTGCCATAGCAGCACCCCTGGCATCAAAGTATTCTGTATCTTCCGGGTTTTCGGGCGCCGGGATGAAAGACGCCTCGTCATCGCGAAGACTATCCCAGTTGAGGTCAGCGAACCAAGCATGGCTCCTGATTTCCTCTCCGCCACTAGCAAACTTCTCGTCGGCATTTGCCCCGAGTCGCTTTGTAGGATCAGTGCACATCAGGCGGTTCATGAGATCCTTTGCTTCTTCGGAGACCTGGTCGTCTTCTTCGTCGGGCCAATCAATTTGGCGGGCGAGGATATTTTGAAACACCTCATCTGGCGTATCCGCATGGAATGGAGGGTAGCCGTACAGGCACTCGAAGAGGATGCAGCCCAAGGACCACCAATCGCTAACCTCGTCTTGTCCGCTGCCGGCAATTGTTTCAGGAGCCAAATAATCAGGCGTTCCCACGAACCTCCGATTTCCATCTTCGGGGTCAAAGAGGGCCATCGGGGGTGGAGGCATAGTTGACGTGAGCGGCGGAGTGTTGTTCTGTGCAGCACTAGAGTGACTGGTCGAGGGCGCGATAGGAAAGAGATCCGGAGAGCCCTCGTCACTGTATGCCTCCTCCTCTATCGGCGAGCGTGTTCGAGGCTGCATAAGCTGGTCATCGACGATAGAGAAGCGGCGGAACATTGCCTGCAATGCTTCACTATCCCCGCTGTCGGTTCGATTGCCGGATGCTCGCCTAGACGGGTCACGAGTATGCGAGCCCTCTCGATTCAGACTAAAGTATGAGGGCTGGGAAAGCTCTCCGGACAAAGCAGGCATCATACTAGGCGTCTGTGATGGAGACGGATTTAGATCAAACGACGCAGAGCGAGATGACCCGACAGAGGTGGCGCGATGGAAAGGCCCAGTCTTCAACAAGTCTGGTGCAGGCTCGGCAGATTTAAGAGCTCGCTTTTGGCGGCCAATCAAGCCCATACGAGAGAGACCAAAGTCAGTAAGCTTCAAATGACCTTTCTGATCTATGAGAAGATTATCTGGCTTCAGGTCACGATGGACAATACCCCGACTGTGAAGATGTTCAACGCCAAGGACAACTTCCGCCAGATACTTCTTCGCCCAGTCTTCAGGGAGTGCGGCAAGGACTTTGATCAACGAAGCACAGTCGCCGCCGTTGAGGTACTCCATGACCAGATATAGGTAGTCCTTGCTTGAAAATGTCCAATACAACTTGGCAACAAAGTCGCTCTCGCCTTGCCACATCATGATAGCACGCTCCGCCTTGACATTGGTGACCTGATTCTTCGCAACCATGTCTGCCTTCTTCAAGACCTTGATTGCAAAGTACTCCCCGGTCGTCTTCTTCTTGGCTAGGTAGACGCTGCCAAAAGCGCCCTTGCTAATTGGCTTGATGATCTCGAAATCCTTGATCGACGGCGGCACGGCACGTGGCTGTGGTTGGGTTACCGGAAGCAGCCTCGGGGAGATGGGCCTCAGACCATCCGACCCCGCTGTGGACGACTGTCTCCGGTGATGGTTAATTTGTGCCAGGGCGGGTGAAGAAAACTCGGTCGTGGTCAGGACGGGCGACGTGATTGGAGACTGTAGGCCTTCAAGTCCGCTGGGGATACGTGGCTTGTTCATCCTCAAGGGGGACGAAGGAGGGACCATGGAGCGAGCGGGAGAGTGCTGCCGACTTGACAGGACGCTTGGAAGTATCAGACTCTTGCGTTTGCGCTCGCGAGAGCTCGCGACTCTGTTGAGACCTAGTTCAGACGAGGGCGAATCTGCCCGCCTGGGCCCGGACATGACCGACGATCGAATACTGCTGTCGCTCTCAGCTCCAGCATCGCTCTCGAAATGCATCGAATGGCGCTTGTTCTGTGTGGCGATGCTAATTGCTCCGGCGTGCGAGCGCGGTGTTTGACACCCCGTTCGGGGGCTGCTTGATCTGGTGGAGCCTGCCACGGAAGATTCTCTCCTACTGAGCCGTGCGGGGAGAGAAGGATCAGAGGCGTTGCGGAGAGCCTGGGCCATAGCAGAAGGCCCGTCGAAAGAACCAGGGAAGATGCCATCCTCGCCAGTAGGCATGTCGTCTATTTCGAACTGGCGCTCTTCATCCTCCTCTCGCTGTTCGTCCTCGGACGAGCTGTCCTCGCCGGCAGCTATTCGAGCAGCTTTGAGCATTGCAGCCTCAATACACTCTTGGACTAAGACGTCGAATTCAACGCGGATGCGTTCCGAATATTCTAGAATGCGCCTGTGACGAAAGACTGCATCGACCTTGGCCCTGGCGTGTTTGTTTGTGTCCTCGCAGAGTAGCCTGAAGCCTTCCCCATGCTCTATCGACCCCGAGCTCGGAGACTGCCATTGCAGGACTTGAGAGATGCGGTTTTCAGACTGAGGGGATTGAGTCCGGATTTCAGAAGCGGACTGGGCTCGCGTGTTCTCCTTGATGGCAGGGGTGTTGACCTCGAGGGCGGTGTCACAAAGATCGAGCACAAGCTCAACAATTCGGGATAGCGGTCTTCTCACGGCAAAGGATCGCGCCCGATGATGGCCAAACCCAGTGGAGCGCTCACGACTCGCAGGTGGCGATGCAGGCGAATTACGTCCTGATGGAGTTCCGGACGAAGGCGTCGAAGATGGCTGAATGAGAAAGCCCTTGTACTCGGGCGGCTGTGTAGGCTGAGTGATGTCTCCTGAAGTGGCTCTGGTCGGTCGACTGTGTGCCTCCAGGGCGTCGAGCACCTTGACGATGGAGTTGCGGTGCTCGGCGAGGGCCTCCTGAGCCATTTGCACGTCCATCTCGGCGCGGTGTTCCTGCAGACAGAGCTCGGTATGCTTCTCAAACCACCAGGGCGTGATTTGCCGCTCGCATATTCGACACAGCACCGGCAATGGCGGGGGGTGGTTCCCGGGGTCATTGGCACCCTGCTCTGCGAGGCCAGTGAGATAATGAGCTAACATCTCCGCACCAACTCCGAGGGACTCGACAAGGACCTCTGGAAGATCAATGGTGACTTCCCGAATCACGGAAGGGCGGATCATCCACATGGTCTAGTACATGTTAGCGCCAATGAACGAGAATGGGAGAAGGGGGGGGGACGTACGTGGCTCTCGACCCCCGTCGTGCGGTCGTAGACCATGATGCCCTGGGCTTCCAAATTCAGTATCTGCTCTTCGTCGTCGGTGGGCGATACGGGCGATTGTTCGGCGTCTTCGGCGTCGGCACGCTTGCTACGTTTCCGCCTGAAGACGGACAGAGGCCCCATCTGGACGGTGAAGCGGGTGATGTGGCTCCGCGAGTCGTCCTTCTTGATGGACTCGACGGTATCGGCGAATTGGGTGTTGTTGCCGAGGAGCAGGTCGGCCACGGGCTTGCCTACGACGTCGTCCGGGGTGGTGCCAATGACGTCTTTCCACGAGGCGCTGACGTATCTGATCTTGCCGTCCAGATCCAGGTCCATGATGACATTCAAGCTGTGCTCGGCGGCCTCTTTCAAGTCCTCGCGCTCCTCGCGGATGTCCTGGCTGACGGTCCGCTCCATCTGGACGCGGTGCTGCAGCGTGGCGGCAGCCTCCTCCTTCAATGCCGTCACGGCTGGCAGGGCCAGGGTGGCGGATTTGGCGTGCTCGGCCATTGATGGGTTGCGTGTGGACGCGGGCTTCCGGCGTTGTTGGTGGGCTCCTGGCGAACGGAGGGGGTCCGCCCGGGGGCCGGCAGAGGATGGGTTATATGAGAGCCGCTCCCTGAACCATCGTGAGTGCAGATGGGAGGAGACGAGGCGAGACGGGAGCGAGCGAGCGAGCGAGCGGTGCGTGCGCGGGCGAGTGCTTTGAGGCGTCGCGCTGGTCGGGTGGGTGCTGACGGGGGGGGCCCTCGAGGACCAGACGGACGGCGGTGCCACCCAAGCCGGTCTAGAGATGCAGCATGGCGCGACGGACGAAGCGATTGAGGGGGCAGTGAGCGTCGAGGGAGGAGGGCGGGCGAGGGCGACGGGCGGGCGCGCTGGGGAGGATAAAATTGGCCGTGGTCGTGGAGAGGAGCGGTGGCAGCGGTGGCAGCGGTGGGAGAGGGGCACACCGGCCTGGATCGAGGGCCGGGCACAGCACAACGCTGATTGGCGGCGGCGCGAGGGGGAGGGCGCTGCGGGCGGTGTCTGGGAGCGTGACCAGGGCGGACAAGGTGGCTGCAAGCAAGGAGGGCCCTTTTGGCGGCACTACGAGAGCTGGCAGAATCCCCACGCGTCGCTGCTGGAGTCACACGCAGGCCGCGCACTAGCAGCAGCTTGTTAGCAAACGCGCCCCCGTCCAGCCGAGCACCGCACAGTGAGCGCGGCCATGATCGCCCCTCGCCCCTCGCCCAGCGCGGCCTCGCGATATGATATGAACCACCAGCCCTCCGTCTGACCTCCCCGTCCACAGCCCAAACCCCCTCGCCAAACCCCCACATGCAGCCATCGTGTCTTCTTCCTCCAGCCAGATGTCTCGCCCAGGTCGCCCGTCAGCGCGACACAAGCACAACCCAGAGGCGTGGATCTCGCGGCCTCGCACTCCCCCAGCGCCCCCAGCGCCCCCAGTTGCCCCAGTGCCTCGCAGCAACGTCGTCCAGCCCACTGCCATCTGCTCCCCGTCTGCACGCTGCCTGCTGCCGGGCCCACACCATGTGTCGACGTGCAAGCAGTCGTTCGATGGCTGTCGCCATGGTCGGCCCACTGCCCCTCCCACCACACGCGGCCGCACCTTGCACCGCAGGAGCGCTCCTCTCTCCTCCCTCTTCCCTCCACCAGAGGGGACGTCGTTGCGAGCGTAATGTGCGCCCCCAGCAGGACCTGCAGCTGCAGCGAAACGGCCCTCTGGCGCACAGCCTTTGGGACACCTGCAGATCGCCCCCGTCGCCGGCCAATCATCCACCCGCACCGCCTTCTCGCGACTCTCGTGCTGGCCGTCGTGCATCTTGCACCCGTTGCTGATGGACGCTGCCCTCCCACCGTCTCCCTGCCCTCGTCCCTCCCCTCCCCTCCCCTCCCC
>MU002373.1:0-18705 GCA_010093585.1 Melanomma pulvis-pyrius CBS 109.77
TAGCTATGCTAGACAGCGTGTCTGGATGCTCCTCCCCAAGCACCCTCTTTCTTGTTGCCATTACTTGCACCTCTAGCTCTTCAGCCTCCTTCCACTGCCCTTGATTCAAGTACGTAGATGCTAGGCTGTCCATACTCCTCAGCGTGTCCAGATGCTTGTCTCCTAGAATATCTTTTTTTACTTTAAAGGTTCGTTGGTGTAGTTTTTCAGCCCTCGCATAAAGCCCTTGATGCCTTAGGACTATCCCAAGAAGATCTAAGGCATTGAGTGTATCGATGTCGTCCTTGCCGCCTACAATTTGGCGGCCCTCTACTAATCTGCGAACTATTTCCTCTGCAGATTTGTATCTTCCTTGGTCAATGAGTACAGCTCCCAACTTAAACAATATGCCTAGGGTCTCAGAATGATATGTTCCAAACAAAATCTCTGCTCTAGATAGTTCTTCCCGCAAACCCATTTCTTCCGCTTGCTTATAGCGATACTGCAGAGAGCCTGATGCAATATCTAACGGGGCTTGAAAGGCGTCTGTGATAGTAGGGGAGCGGTCGAAGAAGGTTGGAAGAGATTGGTAGGAGAGGCGCGGACTTTGTCCAACAAAAGTGCTGCCTTGAGGCCGAACTATGCTGGAGACTGAAAGGGCAGGAGAGAACATTTGTGGGCTCTGGGCTATTGTAATCATGTCTCCTGGTGAGCGTATTGGAGTCGCTGATGAATATGCGGGACTTGGGACTGGCGAACTACGTTCGGAAATAGTTCGACAGTAGACAGCAGATGGGGTTGCTTTGACGTGTTAGTGAAAATCATATTATTGTGTACTGACTTACATCCTGATGCTGCTGGACTAATGCACATGCTTTCAGACACATTGTTCCGCTTCATCCATCGGTCGACCTTCTGTGGTTCTACAGGTTGGCCCCTAACCGTAAAGACCAACTCTGCTTTATTACCCTCACGGAGTTTTCTTTGCTGTCGTTTCCTTACTATCGCTCTCATCTCTTCTGGTTTAATATTTTTGTCCTTTCTCCATTGGCTTATGCGTGTTCGATATTGTCGTACCCTTGAAGCGTGATTGTATTAGCATATTAGAAGCTTGCTTTGCTCGGTCCTAAAAGAGGTACGTACTCAGCAACAAACCCGAACTCATTCTCAATATGTTCCTTAACTTCCTTGAGCGGCAGTCCTTGTGTATTATGGAGCTCGACAATTCGAGCTTTGTATGGCTCCCAAGCGCTGGCATGCAGAGTTGGAGCCTTCCTCTTTCGTGGCCGGATTGGCGGGCCCATGGGAATGGCGGGCGTGGTTTGGGCATAGCTTTCACTTTCGGCATCGCGATACTCGTGGATGCTGAATGCAGGAGGCAGTTCGGACGGGCCGATCGTAAAGTATCCACCTTGAAGCTGCATCTGCGGCGTCGGGTCGAGGGCCAAGTGTCCACCTTGAGGCTGCATCTGCAGCATTGGGTTGAGCGCCAAGTGGAAATCATTAGGTTCATAAGCTTCCTGTGTGACGTAAGGACCCGGTACAGGATATGAAAGATCGAGCTCTCCGAAGAAATTCGGATCGATGGTCGAGTAATCCATGCTACTGTGACTCAAGAAGTACCTCGTCGGCCGGAAATTCGAGAGAGTATATCTACTAGCGAGAACGACGAAAATCGGAGGAGAGCTACCTGTTGCATTAGCGGGGGACTTGAAATATATTTTACAACACTTGAGAAGCAGAGCTGACGGGAGAGGTTGATTGGTCCAAGTACAAAAGTCCTATCGTCGTTTGCTTACGACTGAGCTTGTGATGCAGACGTGGCAGGGCCGTGGCGTACATACGCGAATGGTGCCTCGGGCGTTCAGCAGAACTCCTATCATGCTAGCGCAATCCTGCAGGTTAGGGCATGCTCACGAATGGTATTTAACGATAACCGAACCAGTCACAGCCTTGTTGGGGGCCATTCTGTAGGTGTTCTCAGGGAGCTGACCGGAAGCTTGGCCAAGAATTCGCACAACCACAGGCCCAACAGCCACCATAAGTAAAATTACACCGTAGTAATCGGATTGTGTGAGGCAGGATTGGCAATTGCATTGATCGGAGATACCGACCGGGTAGCGGCCTTACATGAATTTGCGCGCGACAGCAGGCACAAAGCTAATAACAACTTGCTATCATTGTAATAAGGCTCTGACGCTTCGATAAAGAACTCACATGCATATTGGAAGCAGTAAAGGCTTAAAAGTAGTGCTGTAGCAAATAGCGGTTGTTAGGCGAGAAAACGACGATACGAATGTAATTTATAGATTAGAAAGGTCAGGAATGATCACATGTAGCTACACCACTCTTTTATATCAATCTGATAAAACTAAATGTATACACTGAGTTACAGTCAAAGGTACCCCTTATATCTTCCGGTACGATGGGTTTTCCACCGCCCACGGAGGGACGTCACCTAACGATTTTGAACTAGGGGACTTGAGGGGGAGGAAATAGGAGGTTGATATAGGACTTTTATGTGGAGTAGCAACCCAGGATATATGAATTGTAGGACAAACAGACAGATAGGTAAATATATTGGTATAATGCTCGAATTCGTCACTTCGTCAACCATACTCAACCTCCCATCTCAGTATTTCCAGACCCATTACCATTCAACCGTCTTCGTCTCCCCTAATCCAACACATCCTTCCCTCCCTTCCCTACCGCCTCAACAAATCCCTCTCACTCGCAAACGGACTCGACTGAAAGCCGCCCCCTCCCCCCTTCCCCTGCAACATAACCTCATCGTCCCTCCTCGGCCCCTCCAAATTATCATCAACGCGACTGGGCGGCGTCCTCGTCTCGCCCCGCATAATCTCCACGGTGCTAATAACGGGCAATATCAACATGAGCAGACTAAGCAACTGCCCAAAACTCCACTCCTTCTCGCTGCTCCCCACAAGCTGCACGCTGTCGGGAGGCGACCCAAATGCCTGCGACACCATGACCACGCGCACCGTAGCCCCGATGCCGCTGGCGACGAGGAACACGAGCCCGACGACCTGCACGCTCTTGATCCACTTCGGGAACTCGCGGTTGTGCAGGTACCACGTAGCGGCGATGAAGGTGATGCCATTGCCGACGATGACGGCAATGGTTCCTGCGACGGAGACGGCGGCGTTGGACGACGCGCCGCGCGACTCGACGGTCCAGACGCAGCCGATGGGGAGGCGGGGCTCCAGGTTCTTCATCACCGACTGCAGGATGAAGATGCCCGAGATGACGCCCAGCACCAGGTTGATCAGCATGAGCACCTGCCGCAGCCAGCGCAGCACCCAGTCGCGCTTGAAGTCGTTTACGAGCGCGAGGAGCGTCGAGAGATTCGTCGCCGTGGAGAGCAATGAGAGTAACCAGATGATGAAGAAGTGATACGCGACCATGCTTTTCATCTTCGCGAGGCCGACCGACTGGATCCCGATTCCGGTGATGATCTGCTGGTCCGAGAAGGAGAGTAGGAGTTTCCGCGCGATGGGGGCGGATGTCGATTTGCGTAGGCCCATGAGGATGATTATGGCGGAGAGGCTGAGCGAGATGCAGTTTGTGATTATGAAGGAGAGAAGGACCTGGGATGGATTAGCTGGCGTTCTACTTTGAAAGATATGAGAGAGAGAGAGAGAGACTTACACCTGCGCCAGCGACGCCAGCGTCGGTTGGTGTTTTGTCGGGAATCACCGAGCATTTCTCTGCGTCGGACACCATGGTCGCGATGTATCCAGTTTCAACCCAATGTCGATATGTGGCTGTGACACGCTACAGTAACCTCGAAACGTAAACCACGCACGACAAACACCCAAAACTCGCAAGGGAAAAAAAAAGACTAGTAGGTCGTCCGTCAAGTCAAGCAAAGTGGCATAGGTTGGTAGTAGGTTATGGCAGCCAAAAGTTGGAAAACGCGTGTAGTTAAAAAAGCGGCACAGCCTCCTATGCCATCATCAGTCTCACAATAATAAGCAGATAGATTGGCGAGCACGAACAAGGGGCCACGATCGGCGTCAAAGAAAACCTGCTGCTGCCAATCGCTGATCTTTGACGCTTTGTCGTCCAGGGCCCAACGGTGTGGCTGAGCGCTTAATCTGCGACACGGCGAAACGCGCGTGGAGGACCGTTGTTTGCGTTGGATAAAGGCGAATAGATCGGTTTATAGGCGTACAAGAGAGACGTGGTGGGCGCGTACTTTGTCTTGTCTTGTCTTGTCTTGTCTTGTCTTGTCTTGTCTCTTGCAAGGGATGATATAATTAGAGAAACAGTCGAGCTGGAGAATGCAACGAGTGTCGGAGAGTGAGATGGACTAGAGCGAATTGGGAAGCCACAGCCACAGTCTCAGCGCCAAGCACGTTCATGCATTGCTGGAATCACGTGCATTCATCGTCGAAGTATCCGAGTCAAAAAATGACCTTGGCCAAGCTGCCATGTTCATATTCTCGATGGCGGAATGTATCATTCCTTACATAGTCTCGGAATTGTCCACGACTCATACATCCACTGGGAAAAAATTCTGGGTCGATTGAATTATAGACCAACTACTTCAATGGCTAAAGAGTGTAGTGTATCGAGCAACAAAGAGAGAGTCAAAGCCTTCTACAGTATGTACCCTCAACTCGCCGCGATCGCAGGCCCATCGTGCCCAACTAAACAATCAAGTGTATCATGGGTATACGCCATCCTCATGCTCGCTTTGCAAAGTGGATTCAAAGACCACGCCATACCAGTCCCATATGTCTCAAGGATCAAGAAGACAAGGCTCTATTGGCAAAGAATACCGTGCTCCAGAATACATGCTTTCCATGCACCCGCCCAATGCTCCGATTGACCCTTGCTCGCTATGCAGTTCAGGCTCATTCAGTCATAAACCAAACAAATTCGTGATGCTCAACTCCTGTTCGAAGTGATGTCAATCAGAGCCTAAAGATCCCAGTCCGTGGACCAAATTCACCGCGGTTGTACTTCACCAGGTCGTATCCTGCCTGCTTGAACTTCTTCCTCTCCCAAGCCTCCCTCTCCTTGAACTCGGCTCCGGCCATCCTCTTGCGGACCTCCGACTTGCTGGGTCCGTCTTTGCAGAAACTGGTGTCGTTTAAGATCATGGCGTCCTGCCATGACCAGGAGAACTGCTTGATGAGGGGATGCATCTGGTTGTTTGGCTGTATGGCGGCGAAGGGGTTCTGGTGGGAGAACTTGAGGAGATCGGGCGTAGCAGTGGACACGTCCTCATCCGATTTCGAGGGCAATGCTTGTGGGACGCGAAGGCTGAAGGATTGCTGTGGATTTCGCTTTGAGGGGACTGTGATGAAGGGGTCGGAATCGTCGTTGTCCTCGGCTTCGTCTTGCTCTGCTACTTTAGGTCCCACCGAAATGATCTTCTTGGGAGGCGTGTCGACCTGCATGCCATGCTCAAGACCCTTGATACCGAAGATGTTGTCGCGTGTAGGTGCAAACGCTTTGTTCGGCGATTTGACCGTGCCCGGTATCCAGTCGCTCTCGGGGTCGCTCTCAAGCTCCACCGTGTCTCCTCGACGCCTGGCATTTTCCTCGTCTTCAGCAACCAGATTTCGATGCATCTTCGGAGCCGCAGGAGTTATTTTGGCGGTCTCTCTGTGCTTGCCCTTGCCATTCAAATCGCTCTTCGCTGCCATGTCCTCGACCTTCTCTTCCTTGTCTTCACCCCGCATCTGTGCCTCTCTGACCTCGTTGATCATGATGCTAGGGATCGCCGCGTGAATCTCTGTCATCAGCTTGGCCCTCCTGCAGTAACCATCCCAATCCTCGCTCGCAAGCTTCCCAGCAGCCTCATTCAGCGCGCTCGCTGGATTCGGCTGAATGAGCAAGCAGGAGATGGTGACCAAGACATCTCTCAGCTTGAGCGTGCTGCTCCAATCGCGCTTCAGCGTCTCCACGCAGACGGCGCCGGTTCCCTCGTCGATATTCGGGTGCCACAAGCGCGTGCGGAACGTTGCCGTAGGAGGAGCTGTCGGGTAGGTAGGTGGGATATCGAGGTGCAAGCGCCACACACCACTAGCATAGGGCGTGCCAACGGGTCCGGCGAGGAGGACGTCGAGCGAGGTCAGTTCGGAGGAGGGGTCGGAATTGGAGGGCGGGAAGAGGTAGTTTGGAGGCAAGCCGGCGGTATGGAGAGAGCCATGGTCGGCAGCGAGGCGGCGGATAGACTTTGAATTCTATGACATGGTTTAACATGCTGCTGCTATAAAGAAACGCTCGGCGAGCGAGTCGCGCAAGCGTGTTGACGGATGGTGTTTACCATGATTAATTGCGTTTAAATCGCCTTGTTGATGAGAGTAGCGCTCGCGGAAGAGGGGCGCATAAGAGGCAACCTAAGCAAGGGACATGAGGATGCGGGTTTGGTGCGGTGGTTGTCCTGGGGAGGGAACAAGAGGCCCTGGAGTGGGTGACCTTCAGGACGGGTGCGAGACGGCGCGCAGTGACGCCCCACTAGCGCTAGTCTCGCTACTCCTGCTCGTAGCGCGTTTGTTTGGCGTCACTTTCATACACAGTACAACAACTCTCCCGATATCTGTCAATGAACGACAACTTTAGAATCGGCTCTCAATAAAAGAGTGCATGTTGCTATTTGCCTACGTTTTTCACTCATCCTTGTTTCTCGGGGCCGTGCTGGCATCCCAAAATTACATGTTCCCCATTCCAGAAAATGCCGGCTGAGTGCCCCGTCCAACCTCAATCCACTACCAAAACGCCACGCTAAGAGACTAAAAGGCATTTACAAAATGTCCATCTCATCCCCCGCCTCTACAAACGGAAACTGGCCACTCTCAATCGCTGCCACTCGATCCAACTCGGCCTGATACTCCTTCCTGAGCGTGTCCAGCGTGACAATCTGCCTTTTGAGTATGTTCCTTGCCTGTCCTATGCCCCAATGCGGAGGCCCCACTTCGTCAATGCGCTTCTCGGCAAGAATGTACGCCTCCTCCTTGGTGACTGACGAGAGTGTATTGATGATCATCAAGTAGCATTGCGTCAAAGATTCGTCCGCCGGATTGTGAATCTGGGTAGAAGTGGTCTTGAGTCTCTGAAGCCGTTCATAGAGTATGGACGCTGCACCACGGAAGTTTCCGCGGGATATGCGGAACGAGTAGAGGATGTGATGATATGGCGGTCCAGATGTGAGGTTGAGGGAATTGTGGCAGAGGGAGGAAAGGATGCTATCAACATTCTCTGTGAATCCTATGAATGGAAATTTGAGAAGAGATTCGGCCCGTGATTGTTGTATCATGGAGGTAATGAGTCTTTGTAAATTCGAAAGTTTCCTAACATATAAATTAGTATGTAAAGTAATGTGTGCAAACGTGACTTACAGAGCCGAGTCGGTTTGTCTGAACATCGCCGAGTAAGCATCGTCAAATCTTGACGTCGCTATTGAGGCGCTGAATAGCCGCTCCAGAAGCTCTTTCTTCAAATCCTCGTCTTCTTTGCCCCTCAGCGTTCCCAAGCTTAATCGGGCAAAATCCGCGGCGAAGGAAAACGCTTTGGTCTTCTCAAACAGCCCTAGGATGTGATAGTAGTATTTGGGAAGACCTTCCGAAAAGAAAACCCTCTCTGTATCCGGAATGAAGGCTATGTCGTCATTGTCGTCGAGGTTGAACAGTCCAAGAGCTAGGCAAGTTAGCAGGCAGTCCATCTACTTCTTACCGAGGAACTCACCCAGGTTATACGCAGCCTTTTGGAAGCACACCGATGCCAGCGTATTCTCGCCAAGTGCCATATGCATTCGACCTTTCAGATATGTCGCCCAGTTCCCTTCTGACAAGAATCGTGAGAAATCCAAGGCTAAAGTGTACTCCTTTTGCAGAAGAAGTACACCCATTATTTCCTCTACCCCAGAATCGAAATTCTCTTTGAACACTTCCGACAACCACTCCCGAGTCCAGTAGGTGAAGAGCCTTGTCTTTAGTCCTCTGGGCAGCGGCGTGTTGAAGGAACGGTGACCGAATATGCCTTCGAGGACTGTTTGTGTGATGGGGAATTTGCGAGAACTCCCGAACGTCTCGTGCAGACTCGTCATCATAACCTCTGAACTAGGACCTGTCGACGCTTGATGTGACCATACGGTGCTTACCAGCCAAGTCAAGATTGTGCAGTCCTTCAGCTGGTTCATTATTTCCGTGAAAATGTCAGGGGCATCAAAATCTTCCGAAATGTCTTCTTCGATCATGAACAAGACGAGAACCAAAAGGTCAAGCATATCGTTGTAGTGTGTGTCCAGCGTTTCTTGGGATACCCTGACCAACGCGCTGAGTCCGAAGCGCGTAATTTGCTTCTTGCTGCTTGGTCGAGTGGGCTCCGTTTCTTGGTTTAAAGCAATGGCCCGTAGGAACATTTCGGTGGTCAAATCCTTAACATCTGTGCCGAGCTCCTCCACCAACAATGACACATCATCCTCCGACACTTGTCGGAAAAGATCCGCGTTCTGTTCCAAGATTTCCATTCGATCAAGGACGGACATTGACCGGTTCTGGAACAGCTCACTTTCCACTTGGTGGCGGAACTGGGGCTGAAGTGACGACGGGAGGTTTCTCCGGAACGAAGAAGCGGCGTTTAATAACTTTGAGATGTTTCGTGACTCTTGACTGGCAAGAGATTTACGAAGGGGTCCGCTTAGATGACCGGATGAGAGCGCCGGCGCGTTTAGAGCTATGATTTCGGAATGACTGCCTTTGCGAATAGCTGACAGATAGTCGCTCAGCACCAGCCACGGCATTTCTAGTTCATAGTCGAATGCAAGTGACAGAGATTCCCCTCGCCGCTTGTGCAAATCTTTGACTAGGCCGTAAAAAGCTTGCCATTGAGCGGTCATGACATTTTCGTACTCGTCAGAGTCCATTGTGCCATTTTGCTTGAGCGAGGCAAAATTTGCAACAGTGGTGCAGATGCGTTCTTTGAGGGATCCTTTCACAGCTCCTCGTCCAGATCGAGACCGATCCAGGCCTCTCCGAAATATGAGAAGGGCAGTCTCTAATGTCGCAACAGTGAATCGACCTGGATAGAAGAGAAAATCTAACCATTGCTCGGTCAATCCTACTTCGTATAGTTCAGACACCTCCATATCCAGTTCGCTAGGATTGGCGGGGTCTTCCTTTAGCCCATCCACGGTGAGGGGTCCCGAGTCAACAGAGATCCAGTCATTTTCCCAAGTGTGTTCCAACCTTGCCGACTCATCAGTGAGGTCAAACCTCACGGAATACACTTTGCTACTGGGTCCAGATCTTGCGCGAATCCATAGCTCTGCACCTCTCCATCCGGCGGGCCCGGGGATGATGAAGAACTCCTCCAGGGTCCAAACGGTCGTGTTCATCAAATCATCAACCGGGGGAATGAAACTGAGCTCTGGCTTGGCATCGTAAATTCCTAGATTGGTATCATCTGCATCCCGAATGCCCCAGAATTTGAATTGATGTTTCCTTGGTGAATAAGTGACCACATAATATAGAGCACCGTCGACGCCTCCAGGAATATTCACAATAGCCATGAGCGTAGATTGTGATGGGCCAATGAAGTACGAGGCTGCCTTCTCGTTCGCGCGATGATTCTCGTCCAACAGGTCCCTCTGAACGCCCGGCTTTCCCGATGTAACATTCCAGGCCCTTAATCGATGGTTTAAGCACACAGAGAAGATGTGTTTGTTATCGGGAGAAAGACTGATGGCGGCGGCGGCGGAGCTGTCCAGGTCCGCATTATCAAACCGCACACTCTGTTGCCCCTTCCATGACAAGAAGCTTCCAAGCGACCAGTTATTTTGCTGGTAAGTCGCTTCCGACCAGACCACATCGTCCTTGTTCTTCTTCGTCATGTATAATATTGCTCCATCGTCGAGCGAAACCAGCAGCTCATGGACACTCGGAGCGACCAGCCTATACGGAACACGGTTCGTGAACAGTGTGGGCGAACTTCTCTTGCACCAGTCCCCAATCTCCTGTTCCGATGCTGCGGGCTTCATGAAGAAGTCGCGATGAAGAGTGATTGTGTAGAGCTCGTTTGCGGTCGTGATGGCGAAAACAGTCAATGCGTCGCGCTCCTCGGAGTCGGCGAAGGCAACGCAGAATGGCCGGATTGGCGCAGAGAATTGGAGTATCAGCGTCAGATTCGCCTCGAACTTGTGGTTGAAGTCTTGGTCCAGGTCGGCCGACTGAATCTCGAGCGCTTTCCTATTGTCGAGAATGCGCCAGAGGAAGCTGTGGGGGTATTCGTGGTGCCGTCTGAAGAACATGGAGCCCTCGCTGGCCAAGTGCCGCTTCGCGAAGGCCTCCTCATCTTGATCGATGTACTTTTCGGTGACGACGGTGCGCTTTGGAACTGGTCGCGAGCTAAACGTCGACGTGGTGCTCGCGGGGAGGGTGAAAGAGATGGTGGATCCAGGAAACGCGGGCTCAATGTTCAGTCGCGCCTCTTTGTAGAGGCATGTGCCTCCGCCGGTGGCCATGGCCATTCCATGCACCGAATGCGCAAGTGAATCGAGGGTGGGTAGGATCGGTGGTGGACGCGGGCGCGGACTGAAGTCGATGGGTACAGTCGTGGTTCGCGATGCAAACAAAACTTTGGAGCTTCGGCAGGGAAGTGTGGCGCCAAAGCTTGCGCCACAGTTCACCAATCCATCGCCCTCACGTCTTACTCTTCGTGGATCAAGGACTCACGATAGCATCACATACGTTATCGTAGAGCCATGAAATGAATTATACATATTTCATCTATCATTATGGTATTTCAGTACGACAACTAACCCAAAATAACGGCCTCACCGAACTCCAGCCAGCGCCATCGAATGCACAGAAAACTTTATGCAGCACCCCTCTTCTCCGAAGCGCACAAGATACAGCACACATCCATACCTAGATATAATCACGCATTATGATTCTCCAGGTCTTTTTCCTTAGGATCGCCAATACCATCCTCGTTGATCGCAAACAGACAGTCACTCTCTGGCAGGCAGGGACTATCATAGATCTTGCATATCCGGGTCTCGCCTCTGCCTTTCCGCAGACTGAGACGAGTCGTGCTTGCATGTGCAATGATGTTTCCGCCGATGGGCTTCTTGGGATCGGGGTTGAACATTGCGCTCGGTCCTCCGTCTACCTGAGCGACGACCTGGTTCGTGATGACGACGGCGATGCCAAACTCGTCGGCAAGTCTTTGGAGAGTGCGCATGAATTTCGCCAGATGCGTCTGTCGGCTAGACAGCTCTCCACGGCCGGAGAAATCCGTTCGATACAGGGACGTAGCGGAGTCAACGATGAGCAGGGAGAACCGGGTTTCCGTCATCATCTGTGCGGCCTGGTTGAGGAGGTCCAGCTGGTGGTCGGAGTTGTAGGCGCGAGCATATGCAACGTTGTCGAGAACTTCTTCCCCAGACAGCCCGTAGCGGTTCGCGACGGCAAGCAGGCGGACAGGTCTAAAAGTGCCTTCAGTGTCGATGTACAGGCACTTACCCTCACCGCCGCCCATGTCGAACGGCAATTGACATGTCACCGCAAGCGTATGACAAATCTGACTCTTGCCCGTCCTGAATTCGCCGAAGATCTCAGTTATCGACCCTGTCTCAACACCACCTGCGAGGAGAGTATCTAGTTGCTTCGACCCAGTGGTAATGGATATTAATTCGCTTCGTCGTTGGTGCATCTCGGTCGCCGTCGTGAATCCCATGGGCACGAGTTTCGCAGCTGGCGATGTTAGCAGGCAGCACGATAGTAATAGTCATAGAGAACTCACCTTCGGCAAGCAACTTCGTGGCCTTCTGCTCAGAGATGCCTTTGACCTGCTCCAAAGCTTTCCGCGGCGTATATGCGATCGATTCGACAGTGTTGTACCCGCCTTCTATCACGAGTTTGATATCACGAGCCGTCAATCCGCTCAATCCCTATTAAATATCAGCACCGTCGGTCGCGTTTGACTGTGTGACGCGTACTTCAAGTGCAGAGACCGGCGTCGGCGCGCCAGGAGCACTCATGCCGCCCTCCTCATACTGTTCCTCTTCGGCACTCATATTAAAGGTAGGAGGTAGGTCGGGATGAAAAGTGGGAGGTTAATGCAGTATGTCAGTGAGGGGGAGGGGTTGATGTTGATGAGGTGACACCACAGCCCGACACGAAAATCAACATTGACGCCTAATCACATGACGACCTAGTCCCGTTTCGAAAGGTAAATGCATTTTAAGTTCCAGCGAGGAGAGTTCTTCTGGAGGACTCAACAGGATTTAATAGTGCTTACTCAATTCTTTCCGCACTTAGGCGAAATTACTCACCTTGATTCTTACTATTTCGTGATTTGAATTTATCTTCACCTCCAAACCAAACAGAAGCTCACCAGGAATATGTGAAAGAAGTTTCCATTCTTTTTTTATCCTTCCGCTCTCTATCTATACCTAACTAGCCAAGTTGGTATTTCCTGCGCCTCTTTCTAATAGAACCGAGCAAAATATGACCTCATGATAAAGTCCAAATAGCCAAACTTAGCGTACCTCGGGGGTGCCAATGAACTCGGGAAATAATCCCCATATCAGAACCTCACAGTTTCTATCATCACAACGCTATAACTAATACGAACTCAATTTTTTATTGCTATCAACAGAGTATAATAACAATTTGTACATTATTTTCTATAGATAATACAATTTGTTAATGAAACTGTGATGTGTTGAAATGTTGGGTGTTGGGGCTTAATTCCCGAGTTCATTGGCGCCCTAGAGCGTACAAACCAAAGTTCAAGCACAAAGTACCAAACTGCAAGCACAAGATAATAGACTTGAACTCGACACGGGCAAATTTCAACTAGAAGAAGATCAAATAATACTTTTCCATCTCTATATGAACTCACCATCATTGCCTGAAATTTGACCCCAGAGCTTCGAACACAGCCTGTCTATCTAGTACTCAATCCCAATCCAACCTGACTCCGTATCACTTTACGAAGCCAACGAACACACCATCATAGATCAAAATGTCTTTCGACCGTCGCATTCGTGACAACAAGGAGGACATCGACACGCTATACGACATCACAACCAGCCATACGAACATTTTCACAAACATATCCGCTGGACTTCGCATCCACGAGACGAGCACTTCGCTCTACGAACAGGCCATCAACGACTATGCAAGTAGGCTGACTGTAGCCATCGAAGAAGATAGGGAGGCGAAAACGAAAGAAGGCGATGCCATTGCGAAATCGCTTCAAAGCTTGGAGCAGAGGACCGAGTCGAATACCCGCCGTATCGAGAACCAGGACCAGGTGAACACTAGCCTTCGTGACTTGATGGAACAGAGACTGAAGCCTCTCGAGGAGAAGATGGCGCTGCTGTTACAAAAGCAGATGACTGAGAGCGAGGAACCATCCGACAAAGAAAAAGCATCCAAGGAGGAAGAGTCCGCCAACGAGGAGCCCCCCAACCCAATCCTCGACCCCAACACCCCCGTATCCGCAACCGACTTGCTAAAGGTTCTTGAGATCATGGAGCGCCTATACGTCACCACTTCCACCGACCGCCAGCACAGTCGCCAGCGCGTAACGAGCCTCGCGTCCGAAGTTGAGCAGTTCACGGAATGGGAAGTCGACTTCAAGCGACGCATCGACGAGATGCAAGCCAAGATTGACGCCCTAAACGCGCAGCGTGATGGGGTAGAGCAGGCTTCTTGGGGATCGTCGTCTTGGGTGGATGATGTGGACCGTTGAGGGGGAGCAAACTTGGTCCTTGGATGGCGAGGAAGAGAAGTAGACTAGGGACGAGAGTAGAATGCTGAGGCTAAGACTGAGACCAAGTAGACGTCCTGGATTGTGGGCAAAGGGATCTGAATGACCAGCAAAAAGGTCGTACTTACCAAACTACTCTACTGTTTCGGTGGATATGGCCAGATGAACCTCGCATCGTACTGCATTGAACCTCGTCGAAGAAGTAATGCTCTTATCCGCCTACCCCCTCTCTTTGTCGACAAGATATACATTCTCTTTTTATGTACCGATGGTAATTCGAATTTGTCTCTCGTTGTATATTCTGTAGTCTAGAATGTGTCGAGGTTATCCGGCGTCCCAAGGTCAGTTTGATACTCATAGTTCACGGTATCCGGAAAACGTCGTATATACCCATAGAGAAATCCGCTCTCATCTGCTTATCATTGTTAGTCATAGTACTCAGACAAAGACACACGATACTTTGAACTTCACCTCAATTCCCACCTCCACCTCTCCGTCATAGACCTGGTGCAACAGCCCTTGCTTGTAACTTGCCAGCACATCTCCAAGTACAATTTCATACACCACGCCTCCTCCAGTCCTCCCTGGTGCCGACGCAACAAATGCCTAATCTCCAAGCTCTTCCTTGCATACATACGAAGACAGAGAGATGGAAACCTGTCCTCTATGTCTGTCTCTCGACGCCGCCAATCCGCCTCTTCCTCATACCAATCCTCCCTTTACATTCCTCATTTCATGTCATTAATTACGCCCTCCACGTTCCTCCAACATCCTCGCCCCTTCCGCTTCTCCAGGTAAGCCAACAGCAAAGCATTTCCAATCCCCAGCCCTCCATCTCTCCCACACAGCCCCGCCACGCCACGCCGCTCTAACACCCAATCATACCCAACCACCACCCCCTCACCCTCACCAAACTTCCCCTCTCCCCCATCTACTACGTAGTCCTCCATCCACCCATCCCTGCCCGAACCACAACCCTCCCGCCAAGTCCACAAGCCCGTGCCCAAGGCTTAGCGCTACGGGCTTACCCAAATCACATTCAAACCGCACCCTCCCCGATCCGACCCCCGACCCCAGCCCCCAAATAACGTCATCGACAACCCCCAAGACGCTACGAAATGCCATGCCAGAGATCGCAATTCCAGCAGCAACCTCACGCTGACCTCACACCACGGCGGCAGGCATCCCAAGACGGACCAGACCCACCGACCGAACATAACGAGCGAATCCCTCCCCATATGTACAACGAAACGAAACGAAGCCCCAAGGGCCCCTCTTCTCATTTCCACCCCCACAAAAAAACCTCGTAACAGGAATTTTGGTGAGATCACGAAATGCGCTGATTATTTGCTCACAGCATGCAACATGTCGAGTTTTGCGGAATCCTCGAGGGGAATTCCAACCATTTCGTCCCCCATCACATTACACACATCACATCACAGCAACATCGATCGCAATTCCCAATAATACACAAGACACAAAACACAAGACACAAACACAAACACAAACAAACAAACACAACGCCCTAAAACCCCTCCCACACAACCCATCCTCCCATCCTCCCATCCCAGCGCCGATCCCCGCCCATCCCAAAGCACCAAAACAACCCAGGAAATGAGCGAATCCGCCGGTCCTCAGTACCTCCTCACGCAACGACAACAAAGAACCCAAGTCGCACGTCACAATTCTCATCTCATCTAATTTCCATTTTCCCGTTTACCATGGTTACTACGCGAGTCGAGCCGAGCGAGTTGAACCAATCATGACCAGCCGCCCCGCGAAATTAGGACCGCCCCGGGACCCGAGTACAGACGCGGCGCCCGCCTCGCCCGCCTCGCTCAGGTACAGAACAGAACACACTCAGCCCAGCCCAGCCCAGCCCAGCCCAGGCAGCCCAGCCCAGCCCAATTCCAATATTTCGCGCCGCCCTCGCTCGCTCACGAGACCTGGGTACCTCATCTTGCCTCGCAAGCGAACGGAGGGCCCATCGGTTGTTCGAGTAAGTCGGTAATTTAATTTTGCAAACGTCCCTTTCTGGCCTGTGGAATTGCGAAAGAGGTGAGCACACACGCAACGAGGGAGAGAAAGATGTGGTAGATACGTATGTCTGAGTATTCATAAGATGGAACATACATCAGCAGCCCCCGATCGATTCCTTCTCAAGGGACTAGTTTGACTGCTGGTGCAGGATAAAATACATAATAAATACATATGATATACCTACTGCTTCCTGGCTGGCTAGCTTCTTACTACTCAGCTCAGCTCGGTGAGGCTCGCTCTCAGTATCATTAAATATTTCTATCTTGCATTCTAAAAAGAAAACGAAAAGATTGAAGAGAAAGAACGCCCACTACACAATGATGCCGCACTTTTTTTGGAAGTCCCCTAAACCAATCAATGACCCTACTACTCGATCAAAAGAGAAAGAGTGATGCAAGAGAAAGCCCATCCTCCTCCCCATCAGCAGGGAATGCGAGGCCAATTCCAGAGACATAGGAAACAATGCATGCATGCCAGAACAGATCCAAAACCCATGTATATGATGATGTGTCGACCATGACACTCAATAAACTCCGATGCAATAGGTGCCAACTGGCAAACCCCGACCTTGCCTGTGTGCGAAGGTGATGAAAAATGAAAGACCCGAGAAACGCCGATGCCCGATCCATACGTTTTTATACGGTAGTACAAGGGAGAAAGGAATCGAGGACGCGGACCGCGCCTCGTGCGTGTCGAGCGAACCGGTGTCTCGGGACGGGAGATTGACGAACGAGGTGACGACAGTCTCTACTGTAAGGATGGTTAAACTTGCTCGATGAAATGTGACGTTCGGGATCCCGATGATGACTTCCGCCTCTTCTGTAGTCGCTTCGACTGCCGCTTGTCGCCGAAGTTGTTGCCACCGTCTGCGGGTTTCTCGTCTTCGGGGCTTGGCGGTTGTCCGAGTGTGCCGGGACGGAGAATCTCGAAGCCGGAATTGACTTTTCGGAGGACCTGTGATTCGCGTTCATTCTGAGGGGGTGCAACGTCCTGTGGCGCGAAGATGTCTTCATAATCATAGTGTGGTCCACGGGGCTGGTATGATTCGGGTTGATTCAATTTCTGCGCATCGGGTGTATACGTCTCGAGAAGCGGCATAGCCTGTTTAGCCTGGTGGGATGCGTGGCCGTCCTGGTTGAGTTTGGATGAAGAGGGAACTGGTGCTTCTTCCGGAGAGCTTGCAATAGGACGAAGTGGAGGAGAAGGAGTTTTCTGTCGAGGCACGAAATAGTCAACACCATTGACCGTGGAAACTTCTTGGGGTAACCTTAGGTTCTCCACCGTGCTTGCCCAGTCTCCGCTATTACCTAGTCGGCGGACCCTTGGAGTCAATTGACCTGTCTCTGCAACGTGAGACAGCCTATGGCTCTGGAGAAGATCGAGGTCCCATCGAGGGTCTACTGGGACGGGCGAGGGTGCGAGGGTGGTTTGTCGAGGGTTGATGTATGCTGGCTCATAGGGACGGCCTTCGTTGAGATTCATGTAGTCTGATTCATCGCTACTCCGACTGCCCGAGTTGGACGAAAGGTTGTTGAGTTCGTATTGTGCTATACGATGAGTTAGCGTTCAGCCGCATAAAGAGCCAAGACAGCATTTCAACTTACCTGTAGAGGACGACGGGTCTAGCCCTTCCAATGCATGCAGGGCCGTCGAGTTCCGGGTGACATTAGTATTACTGTAGCGCGAGTTTGCAGCGACGGGCGGTCGTCCCCACCCTGGCGACGACGATCGTGAGTTAGTGGTTGGTATGCGTTCGGCAGAGACAGCGAGGTCGAAGGAGCTTGGGGGGCGAGAGCTTTCGCGGCTGGAGCCATGTATGGCCTGCGGCAGTTCGAGCTGGGAGTTGTTGAGACTGCGCGGCAGCCTTATTTCGGTTCTTATCGACGAGGCACTGCTGCCCACGGGCGTGTTGCTCCGCGATATCCACACACCATCCACTTCGATTCCGCTCTCGATAGCCCGAATGCCGAATGGGACGTCGTCCTTGGTGTCCTGCTGCGCTAGTGGTTCCACTGGTTGCGCCTCGAGCATCTCGGGCGTCTGGGCCTTCTTCCCCTTCTCGACCTTTGTGTACTTGCGAATCTTGTAATTGTCATATTGTAGTTTGCATAGGCCGAGCAGGAAGGTGACAACCTAAGACGGTTAGCAGGGCCGGGGAAGGAGGTGGTGAGGGGCATCGTACAATTCCACAACCCAATACCTGGACGAGGATGTTAGCAGCGATTTACAGGCAGCGCGATGGACCAACTTACAAAGGTCATCTTCTTCCATAGCTCCCAACTCACGAAGAATTTCCCGCCCATAACGGCGACTGGAGAGAAGAATTAAAGAATTAGGATTTAGGATGGCGATAAGAATGCGAGGGTTCTCGCGGTCGGTAGAGAAGAGATGCGAGAAGGTGCGGATCAGAAGCAATTCCGCACGCGGAGGAGGCGACGTCAGGGCCAGAGGGTCGACGAGAACAAAGCAGGGAACAAAGATGACAAAGGTGAAGGTAAAGGTGACGGCAGGGCAGAAGAAATTTAGTGTCGTCGGCGGCGGTCCGGCGAGATAGGCAGGTGTTTGTGTTTTTCCGACAATTTAAAGTGGTTCACATGCACGCAACGTGGTGGTTGCTCGATGTCTAGGAAGGGAAAGCGCGAGTCCTGCGCGGTCGATGGACCCCGTGACGCGTGCTGGGGGAGGGAGGGGAACGAGGGCGAGGTGCAATTGCAATGGCACTTTCCAGGCCACGATTGGGTCCGGCGGGGGAGGTTATGTGGTGGGCGCTGGCGGGAGAGCGGCGGTACCGAAACGAGTGTGGAACTGACTGGCAGCAGCGAGGAAGGGGTGTCACCAGTGAATCAGAGTTGGACGACAAAGGACACGGCTAGGCAGGACGTAGCGTGCGGGCCTCGTGCACCGCGGTGGCTGTCGGAGTGGAGCGTCTTG
>MU002374.1:0-18766 GCA_010093585.1 Melanomma pulvis-pyrius CBS 109.77
TCCCCGTCCCAGAGTCTCCCCCCAAGACCCAAAACCACCTCCGCCAACACCTCCGCCACTCGCTACATTCTCAACGGAACCACCAACGGCTCAATCAACACCGCAATTCAACCACGCCAACTCACTCGCCGTTCAAGCCGAGGACTCGACGAACAAAACACAGATACGCCATGTTTCCATGTAGCCCTAACAATGGCGAACTCACCATCGGAGATCTCTTCTTTGAGCACTTCTGGCGTTCGCTACATCCTAGTAGGTATATGGAGGGTTGTGTGGTAGTCACGAACTACACTCTTCGTCTATGGACCGAAGTCCGTATAAGAATCCTTATGACTGTTCAACAGTCATACGAATACACACTTCGTCTATATACCGAAGTCCGCACAGGAATCCTTATAACGGTTTAGTAGTCGTGTTGGCAGCGATGCCAGGACTACTAAATTGCTCGACTGGACTATTCCTCCGCATTTATTGCTTCTTGGATGATATGGATGATGCTCTCCATCGAGTACGAAGCTGTAGGACAATGAACAGATGTCTTGCCGGCTGAGCACCGCCTCTCTGGATGAGAACCCACAATTTACTGCACTATAAAAAGTATGGGCGATGGTATTATCACCAAGGACATACTCAATGGCGAAATCACTCCTTTTACTTTACTACGAATCTCGCCAGCGCAATTCGGTCCTTGAAAAGGAATTGGCGACCCTACATGGAAGCAGCAGAGCTGAAAGAGAAAGTAACGGTCATCTATAACCCCCGATCCGTCCTATCACCTGAAATAGCATTCTCAGGTCACCACCCAATTGGTGTTCGGCTGAGACACATCCACAAAGTCAATTCCAGCGTCCACCTTGCGGTCATCATTCGGCCTCTTGACGCGCACGATAGCAGAGCACAAGGACTGCACCCAGTATCTCTTACCCGGGCCGACCGACTTGCGCCCAACCATGGCGAGGAACTCCTGCGAGCTGGTCTCTCCCAACGGCCGCTGCACAATCAGGACGTACTCTCTGTCGTACGCCCACTCGACTTCGTTCTCCGCTACAAAGACTACGTACTTGTACGACACGACCTCGGACGCTTGCTCGACGATGGGGGCTTTCTGGACCTCGTCGACGACCTGCGCTGGGGCCGCCTTTCCAAACTTTCCTAGTTTGCTCTTGCCGAGCGTGGGGACCTTGCCAAAGGAGGGCACTTTTGGCATGGGCGGGGGCTTGAAGAAGGCGGCAGCAGTCATGAGGGGGGAGTATGTGAGGCCGAATCTGCGCTCGGCCATGTTGATGGTCAGGCCGTGCGTCTTGGAGGAGAATCTGATGATGTAGCCCGGGTAGTCGACGGGCAGGCCGACGGTGGGGAGCAGAATCGTCTTGTCGTTCATGACGACCGACATGAGGCGGCGGTCTATGCCCAGCTTGCGGGGGATGTACTTGTTGAGGTTGATCTTGACGTTCAGCGCGCTGACTTCGACGTGGATGTCGTCGAGGTTCAGGTTGCTGTAGTCTTCGATCTTGGAGTCCTTGGAGTCGTCGAGGTCGCCCAGGCCCGAGGAGCGGTGGCCCAGCAGCGAGACGGGCGCCCAGCGGAACCCGGGGATCGTCAGCCGCTTGTAGTTGTTGAAGATGATGCCCTGCCGGAACCGGCCGATGTCTTCTAGGAACGCTCTCATTCGCAGCTCTGCTGTGCGCTTTCGGCTCTTCTCGACTTCGAGCTTGGCGTAGGTCTTGACGTTTAGTCCGATGACTGAGGCGACACAGAGGAGTTCGTCGTCGATATTCGTCGTCGATCGATAGCCAAGCGAATCGGCCAAATGCCCATAGAGGATCCACTTGTTGTCTTGGGGAATACGGCCTTCTTGGATCCCGTTTACAATCGTCTTGACGGTGGTGTAGTAGAAGCTCGTTTTCCCCGAGGCCTGGAGTGGAAACCCGATAGGGTAGCCTTGGTATGCCAGCTTCTTCTGGAAATCCTTGGCTAGCTCGTCCACATCTGCCAACTTCAGCGGCTTGTCTTGGAGCTGGTAGTACACATCGCGCGCTAAGAAGCCCTCCTGATGCGTCCACAGACGGCGAGACCACCCGGAAGCGTATATGCGGTAGCATATCTCGCTCACTGAAGCCGTCGACGGGATTGACATCAGCCATGGGTCTATGATCAGCACTGCGACGCTTTCACCGTAGATCTCCCGCATGGACTGAATGCTCTTCTTCTTGTAGGATTTGCTTTCGTCGTCAACGCCGACAATGCAGCAGAGGGTATCCATCCAGAAGCCTGGGCTTGAGTGTTGCAATTTTGGCGGCAGCCAGTTCGCGCACAGGCCGTCAACCAGCGTTTGAATACTCTCTAGTTGGCAGTACGGGAGAGAATTGTCGAAAGGATTCCCCTTTCCGTCCGCCCAGCTATCGAGAGTAAGCTAACGGTTCCTCTAGATAGAAGCATGTGGACTTACACGTGGGAAATGGCAACGAACGGGGGCACCTTAGTCTCCTCCTCCGAATATGAATCCTTCTGGTGTCCGTACGTCGAAAGTCCCCTTTTCTCGGCGTCCCATCTCAAGATGGGCAGATGGTCAGCGTCCATGGTATGTTTGATCGCTTCTCGAAGGGACCCAGGACTTTTGCCGTACTCCGGGAACACGTGCCCTATAAATTTGGGCTCGGGCTCGTAATCATCCTCCTGGCATTCGGGATCATGTTGGGTGGTGTAAGTCCCGTCTGCGACCCTCGCCTCGCACGAGTGATCGGTGCAGGCGTAGTGGCGGTCGAGTTCTTCGAGCGTGCGGCCCATGGCCGCAGCGATATAATTTTGGCCGTCGATGTCAAAGTCCTCCATTATCATTGCTGCATCCGACTTGCACCACTTCCTCCGGATGCGTTGATACAGAAGCATGGAGTTGGTGACTGGCCATCGCTCCTCACTGCCTGGCTTGTTGTAGATGGAAAACGCAGCCTTGCGGAGGGTGAAAGCAATGGCGATAACGGCCGTTGTCGTTTCGTCCGAGACAGACCATAGGACTTTCCCGTACTGGTGGATGGACCTATGGTCTTTACCGCCCGCACAGTGGTAATCCACAATTTTCCCCACGTGGTCAAGCAGCTTTAGAGCCTTATCGAAGACAGTTCCGTCTTTTGAGGCTTGGTGCTTTTGTCTCCACTGTTTGATCAAATCCGGTAGCTTGCTCGTCGTGATCAGGCGCGCCGTCTGGGGCTTGTGGACCGCCTTCCGAACAATGGGCGCCAGGAAATCAGCCGTCTTTACTTCGATATCACTGAGGGCAAACACTTCGATGAGGAGGCCGAAGAAGAGCCAGGTCTGGAAGAACCTGTCGATTTCCCAAGGCTCACGGATTTTATCCTCTTCACCTTCTAGGACTCCTCCGAGGAGGTCTTCGCTTTGATTGGGTTGGGCCCATACCTCGTCGTAGGCCCAGCCCGCTCTCTTGTAAAACTCGGGGTACTCGAAACCTTGATCGGGGATGTTTTCGTAGTACTCGGCCTCTGGACAATCATAGGCCAACATCATCCATGGCTTCGCTCCTTCGGGAAGGACAAGATGGTCCATGGTCTGTAGTCAACTGCGTTGGAACGTCTGCACTAAGTAAATTGTGGCGATAGGATAGCAAGAGTTCAAAGGGGACTTGGAAGTAGTGACCTCGCACGAAGGGAGTTATATACGATTATTCCTGTTGTAGAGACAACGAAATGCAGCACATTACAGGATTCTCAGACTCAACTCAACGAATTTCCAGAATGAGTGGGTCGCAGCACATTACTATCTGTTCGCCGAAAGATTAAGGCCTATGCAGAGAGTTTCGTATTCCGGGCCTGCCGTGCTCAGCAAGCCTCCACAGCGATCAGCAGATGTCCGAAATGCACCAAACTCTCAAAACGGAGGCGTGTGTATATAAACACCACGACCACGACAGTACCATCACTATGTGGCACAAGAGGATTGGTCGTGGACTTCTGAGGCAGGATAGAAGCCAGCTGAACCATTGATCGTCGGTGTTGTGAAGGACTAGGATAGGCGACTTTTGCTGCCTCTCGTCTAAATCCGCCAATTACGCTGGCTGTAATGTGACATCTCTTGCAGCTTCGACGATAATCGAATGTCGAATCAAAAGGGATAGTCGGCAGCCCGGACCCTGTGCGGAAGCAATTCAGGGTCCCTTTTACCCCTTGTAGATAGCCTCCGAAGAGAGGTGGGGAATTAGTAGGAAATTGTAGACGCCACGGTTTCTGGGCGCTCAGAGCTCGTGCGCGACAACTACCAAGCTGTCGGAAAGTGGCTTGCCTAGTACACAGCTGAACGACGGTAAAGCACAGAATAATTTTTGCCGGGGGTTCCGAGAGGTCAAGTGCCTGGTAGTGGTTAATTATTGGCTGTTCGAACAAGGGAGAACATAATGCACAGAGAGGTGAACTCCCTCCCGTTCCCAACCAGCCAGCTTCTCTCGTATACACTCTCTGAGCAATACAATGGCGCCGTTTTACAAGCACTTTCTTCAGCCTCGAGCTTTTGACCTGAATGCGCCGTCTGCTGCGTTCGAGGCCCAGTGGGCGAGCCCAAGTAACTATGCGTTTACGGTTCTCCTCCTTCTGGGCGGCGATGTTGTTTCTCGAGCTCTCGCCCAATTGGCTGGAGGTCGCATCACGCCAGTAGCATTCTCATTTGGTACGTCCTTTGCGTCTGTACAAATTCAATAATAGACAATTCTACTGTCTGCAGGCTGTATGTTCTTTGCGACGAAACGCACAGCTTATGAAAAATGATGTCTTGTCCGATTCTCATCATACATTACTACTGACTACTATTTACTAATAGGCGTTGCAGGTTGGGTGTCTTATGCCACGTCCGCCATCAACTCCGCAGTTGGAGAGAACAAGCTGATGCCCGGCGCCGACACCCCCTGTACGGTCATCAACGCTCAGAACGGCCAGTCACGCGGCAATGGCTCATGGGTCCTCGGGCGAGCCATGCGAGATTTCGAATACTGGATGGGCAATCCAGTCAAGGAGAAAGTCAACGAACTCAAGAAGAGCAAATGGCAGTATGACAAGGATCAAGCCAAATTGAAGGGAAACGACCCCAACAAGATTGAATTCCCCGCACATGCCGGCCTGGTCGTGAGCTTCTGGACGTTCGATCCGGAAAAGAAGCATCAGTTCCAGAAGCCGGGGAGGGACATCCTATTCTGGTCCGGCGTCGTCGTTGCCATTGTACAACTAGGTATTTCCGCGATCCCTCTAGGGATTTACGGAAACTGGGGAGTGTTTCTTGTGACGGCGTCCGCCATAATCCTGTGTCTTCTGACCGGCGGCCAGCGGCAGTGGCACCGGGAGAAATGGGCGTGCCGGCAAATCGGGCCCGGCCAAAAGAGGACCTATATCCTGACGAGAGGAAACGGCGCACAGCACGCCATCGTCGTCGAATGCGATGGCTGCGGCATGAATCTCGAGGATCTGTGCACGGGCTTCGACAACCTCGACTCTCCGTCCATTTCAAAGACCACCCGCCTCAGCATGGTGGGCCTGGGCGTGCTATGGGTGGTTCTCCTCATCACGAGCTCCGCGCTCACGGACCAGTCGTGGTTCCTCATTGCGGTGGGGGGCATCGGCATGCTGCAGAACATGTTCGTCGCCGGCTGGAGCCGGAAGCCCGAGGCGCTCGGCCTCCCGCTCAAGTTTACGACTGTGATTGGGAGCCCGAAAGTCAGTGCGGCCGTCATCGAAGTCGAGAGGTCGTTTCCGACGGTTGGCCGGGCTTTGGTCGGGACGTTCTTCCCCGGTGGCCTCTTTCCTAGCGAGGAGAGGGAGCTCGGGGCTATAGAGGCTGAGGCGAAGGAGAAGAAACGGAGGTTGAAGGAGGCGAAGAACGTTGGTGAAGTCAAGGATGGCATGCCATGACTTGGTCGTGCTCTTGGGTACGTCGGGAAATCGTTGAACGTCACCCTATTCGCGGTTCGATGACTGCCTAGGGTATTTCCTCAGGCTCGCTGTATTATGGCGATTTAATAACTCCGAGATGGGTCGTTAGCTTGTTTTATGTATGCTCGAATTAATAGTAGCTTGAATTTGTTCTATTGTCAGCGTTCCTCAAGAGATGTATATGCACCGAAAAAGGTACTACCAAGAGGTTAATGCACGAAATATTTGAAACCCTAGCAGATACTGGCCCCTAGCTTACACGGTATAAATCAAGTGAACTAATTTCTTTTGCCAAATTGGAGCCCTTGAAGCAAAAGGAACCGTCTAGTATTCTTTTGCAGCTATGCTTTCTTTCACTAGAATTACTCAGAGGCCAGGTCAGGATTGGCGCTCTACAGTTTCTCCTAAAGTTGCTTATATATATTGCGCTCTGGTTTTACTAATACTATAGGTGCGTCTTGATGTCTTACGAAAACTACCAGCAATGTAAGACAGAGGGGCCAAGTATTTGCCTAGGAGAAACTTAGGTGTTTGGTTCTATATCCTGAAAATCCAAACCGGGAGATCTTACGAGGCACGAAATCTCAATATCCGGGCGTAGGTGTATTAATGTCGCAGAGCGGTTCTGTCACGTATAAAATCGAGAGTAAGGTATGTCCTTGGCGAAGTAAGAGGCCCACGGTAGGATTCTACTCGGCCTAACGGCGAATCAACCTCCCGCACTCTACGATCAATCTGATGGAACTGGAATGAAAGAAGAGAAACAACAATTTGATTTTACTTATGATGGGCAGATTTCGTCGTACACGGCATTTATGCGACCATCCATGATGGCCTGTACCACCACTGTTTATTCATCTTGTAGACACTCTAACGTTCTCTTCCTCTCATTAGTAGATTGGTTTTATGAATTTTAAGGCGATAAAACTCTCCTGTATTGTAGCCAAGGGACTAGACGTTAGGTTCTGCGGTTCTCCGGTGGGTCGCATCAACAGCAGACACAGACAGAAATACAACATCTCAATATATGCATCCCTACTATGACAAAATGCCTTTTTTCGCTGTCATTAAACCTGATATTCTCCATCAGAGCTTGTTCTCTCCGCTCTTGAGGATCGACTAGCTATATTGTCCCTAAATATGATAGAGGGAGAGATGACAAATGTATACGAGGACTCAGTATTCTGGGTGGGTTTTAGGTATATATCCCAGCTACTCTTCCACGTAGATTTATCAGAGACTGAAAACTAGCGGAATGAACTTGGTATTCAACAGTGTTACAGTGCAGTCGATCAGGGGTCCCCTGCGTAAACCGGATATCGAGTCAGATGTGGATGTCAAAGTGGAGCTCTTGGACGTTTCGAGTCATTCTTGTGAGAGCAGATTCAATTGACGAATCCACTTGAGATACCTGCGACTCCATGTGATTTTCTGACACTTTTTTCGAAATCTATATCACTTTAGGTATAAAGATTGATCTACAACCTCACAACTTTCCTAGCTTCTCTCGTCCCAAGAATCCATCAACAAACTTTACCTTCACCGCTCCTTTCACGCCCGTCCTGTCCTTCCCATTCTGCTCCACATTCTGCGCAATAGCAGGGCTCTTCAAATGCACGTTCTCCACAAACTCCCAGCTGTCATACACCTCAACAGTTCGGATTTCATTTCCTTTCTCCAGATCTGCAAAAATCGTGTAACTTTTCGTTCCTTCCTCCTTCGCCGAAACGTAATCAACGACCGAATTCCAGCCCTTTAGGGCACTTGCCAGTGTCCCAGGTTTGTATTCAAAGTTTGCGAGGACGATAGCGGGGTTGTCTGAGACTGAAGGCGGTTGTTTGGCTAATTTGTTGGCCACGATAGGAGCGGTGTGGACGTCTGGCGCTCCGGCGAGAACGTCTCCAGTCGTGAACAATCCGATCAGATCTTGGACGGGTTGAGTGGCCAGATGAGAGTCGCTTGCCGCTTGCGATGCGTATCTAGAAAGTTGTTCAGTACCCTACGCAACAGGCTTAGGAGGGGGAATGGATACGCACTCTTCAATCATATATAACACTGTGCCTGTGGTATCATCAACGGGGAGGGTGACGACATAACGGAGGACCCCCGGTTCGTGGGGCTCGGAAAACTCGATGATCTTGTGGAATGCGGAGAGAGCCTGGGGTATCGAATGAGTTTGTGTGGCACGGGATTAAAGTATAATCGTACCTTAACCCGAGATTCCTTGTCTTTGCAGACGATTCTTGCGGTTGTGACGATTGGCGACATGATTTGATGTGTTTACGAAGACCGTAGGTGAGGTGAAGATGTACTGTCGAAATGCTTTTCGACATGGCGCACCCCGCTCGGCAGCAGTTCCGAGGCTCGGAACACGAATTCCGACACGATGATTTTATCCATTACGACTGCGCTTTGTCGCAATCACGTGGGGACGTGATGACAGTATCAAAATGTGCTTCATACACGTTTTTTGCGTCATCATTTGTGCCTTCACAGGTGGGGAGGGGGGCACATCAATGAGGGAGCAGGCCCATTCGCCCACATTCAATCAAAACATGATGTCTTACTAGAGAAACTGGATGATGAGCAGGGTTAGAAGCACACCGTTACGAGTACATAGCAATGAGCATAACATTTGTGAATACGCAAAACAAAAGCAAACACTGGTTCCCACAAACCTGCCGGTGGTTTGTGCGCTAGTCCCACTTTTAATCTTGGGGAAGCACGGCACGTCCCGTCGTCCCGAGTTCTCTGTCTTTCCCCTCCCTATCCACATCATCCCTTTGAAAGCACGGGGCCTGGTTGAGAGGTTTAACGACCTAAAGGAGCTCTACGATGGTTTTTTTTACGTACCATACCAGGCAACCTCGAGATTTGCCTTTGCTGCGGTCGAGGTTGTCGAGCCATGCATTAACAAGTCTCGTTACCCTGAAAATCATCACTCGAACAAAAGAATATGGCTGTAATTTAAGTCTAATTCGGGCTAGAAGAGGATAATTATGCTAGAATGATGGGCTTTCTAGTGCTGTTCTATCTAGAAACCCGACTCATTGTTCAACTCAAACCAAAGGTATACGCTAACATACGATGAGAGTTGGGAACCTTTTGCTATTGCTGGGAAGCTTATAATCCTAGATTAGTAAAAGGATATACAAATCTTGCCTCATATTATGCACACGATATGCAGTATTACGGCATGCAGACTAATCGAAACTGGTCGTTTTCCGCCCCCGCATACATTTTATAAAACGCTAATAGGTTGTATGACTAGGTGCCATCTGGAAAGAGACAAGGGCGAGATGTAGCGTCGACAACTCGTAAGACAACGCTGTTATAGCGACAACGGCTCGCAAGGCGCGGATGCTCTGGGGAAAGTGCTTGCATATTCAGTGACAGTTGAATTTAGCGTGAAACAAACTCAACTTTGTCCAATAAAATAAGTAGACATGAATCATGAACTAATATTAGGCGGCACATACTCGCACACAAGTTGTTGGTAAATGGTCTGATAGTATACTGACTTCATTCGAGCGGGGACGTTTCTAGCCCTATCAGGGTTGCGCAGCGAATTAGACTCGAAGAAGGGTATCACCTTTTGGCTGATTGGCGTAAGCAAGTTCCGATAGTATCGCTGATCGGTGTAGCAGCCCCCCCTGTTGGTGCAGCAATTTATCCAAGGCTGTGCGATATATACTTATATCCAATCGATGGCACCTGGTAAGTTCCTTCAAGTGACGTTTTCCGGTTGAGCTCTACGCTTCACCATGGGCACCGGAACGATTCTTCTCGTTGTTTTCCTTCTCGTTGTCCTTTATTATGCACGAAATGTCGGATCTCGACCCAAAGACTATCCCCCAGGACCACCTACACTTCCTATTATTGGCAATTTGCACCTGATGCCTAGTAAGCATCCGCACTTGCAGTTCAAAAAGTGGGCGGATGAGTATGGGCCCATTTACTCTCTCGTAATTGGAACCAACGTCTTGATTGTGATCTCATCGGGAGCAGTTATGAAGGAACTTCTAGACAAGCGTAGCGGAATATACTCCTCGCGCCCAAATCTTTACGTAGGACAGCACCTTCTAAGTGGCGGCCTGCGGATGTTGCTTATGGTTAGTAAAATGTAACATTCGCTTGCGGTAGGACACTAAGGCGCACAGGAATACGGCAAGACATGGCGAAGGGTACGTGGGACGGTCCATGACCATTTGAACGTGAAGGCCGCAAAGTCCTACGTCCCGTACCAGGACCTGGAGAATAGAAACATGCTCATCGGCTTTCTCGACGATCCTAAGAGGTGGAGGGACCATCTTCGACGGTATACCTTCTCATTGACAACACAAATGATATTTGGATTCCGTTGCACGAACATCAATGACCCAAAAATGCACCAATTGTTTGATGTAAGGCATGGCCGGAAAACTGCGAATTTACGACCAGATACTTACATTTGTAGGGCTTCGCTGAATTCTCCGAAGCAATTAACTCGCCTGCCGCTGCTCTTCTGGACGCATTTCCTTTTCTTCAATACCTCCCGGCGGCTCTAATGCCGATTAAAAAACGTGCGATGCAACTTCATGAGAAAGAAAGGGACCTATATGTAGGACATTGGCTAAACGTTAAAAAGGCCATTCAGAACGGCACGGCGAACGTAAGTTTTGTAATATTCATCTCTAATCAGCCCCTGATATATTCATGACATGAGCTTATTATTGCAGCCATGTATATGCGTCGATTTGGTAAATTCCCAAAACACTGACGGTTTCTCCGACAACCTGGCGGGATATATTAGTGGCTCTCTCCTCGAGGCCGGCTCCGACACAACATACGCTACCCTCCTTGGTTTCATACAGGCGATGTTGCTGTTCCCAGAAGTCGTGGAAAAGGCCCAGGATGAACTTGATCGAGTTTGCGGCGATAGTATCCCGACCTTGGAAGATGAGCCCAGCTTGCAATACATCCGAGGCTGTGTCAAGGAGTCCTTGCGCTGGATGCCAACTGCGATCATGGGCGTACCTCATGCGGTCATCCAAGACGACACTTATAGGGGATATAGGATCCCTAAGGGCGCCGGCGTGATGTGGAATGTCTGGGGAATTCATTACGACGAGAAACAATTTCCCAGCCCTCATATTTTCGACCCGTTGCGCTTTGCAGACAACTTCCAGTCTTCGGCCGAAGCAACCTTGAATCCGGATGCCAGCAAGCGCGATCATTTCCAATTTGGAGCTGGGAGAAGGGTTTGTCAGGGAATGCACATCGCTGAACGTTCGCTGTATCTAGGCATCGCTCGGCTTCTATGGGCATTTGATATCAAGAAAGGAAAGGATGAAAATGGAGTGGAGATTACGCCGAACCCAGCAGACTTGACGGAAGGGTTGCTCGTGCAACCGAAGCCTTTCCCCGTAAAGATTGTGTGCAGAAGTGAGAAGAGGGCAGAGATTTTACGGACTGAGTGGAAGAAGGTAGAGGATAAATTGGATGTCAACGGACAGTGGGAGAAGATACCCGAGGGTATGTTCTTTAAGGAGTATAAACCACTTTGAGCGATGCAAGACTCTTACCTTCTTTCACGAACTATTCTCCTAAATATCACAGAGCGTATTCACGTCTCGCGATCCTAAGTCCACTCAGTGCTCCCATTCGTCTGATTGGTTTGGCCTACTTTTTAGCAATGGCTTCAAAATACCTAAGAGGTAGTAACGCAGTAAGATCCCTCACTAAGGGTGGAAAGAACTCCCGCGCCAAGAAATGTGAGCGGTACTTTGACTGCAGGGAACTAGAGATCTGTGAATACGGTAATTGCTTGCGTAGCAATTAAAATCCATCCTGTCTTCGCGTATATAGGGGCTCTGGCTAAGATCGAGCAGCACTCCTTATTAGCATAGAACATAGAGTCTTGGCGAAGTAGTCAGCTGTAATCAACTTTCCGGCACAGACCAGGTCGGATGAAAATTGAATTCTTCACCGATATCTCTGATTCTGTGATTTTAGCGTGTCTTCTTATACAAAATCTCTAGCGCGCAATGCCTTAAAACAAACACGTAATTCCTTCTACTCATCTACACAACTTACAACTTACAACTTACTTGCAAATAGCTTCTGCAGCTAGTGTATTGCCACCGCCTAGTCCACCAGGTCCGCCTACCTGACAATCCTGTACTTCTAGTTTGCAGTGGCTGTTCAATTCGACCTTCTAATAGTGTCAACCTAAGGACTAAGAAGCCCTATAAGAGCTCCAGCGAGCAGTTTCTATGTAAGTGACAGCCCGCCGCAGGCGAAAGGAGGGATCCAGGGGGTCTCCCCCTGGTTGTTTTGCTACGAAAGCTCCCTTGAGCCGTTTACGAACTCACAGACTTTTATAGTTACTATAACTCTGTATAAGTTGTGTCATGCAAATATTGAGTCCTAATTTTGACATGAACACTTTGTTACTCGCGGTTCGCCGCCATTAGACAGCTACAGCCTTGTTCATTTTCGGCTAGCTACTTAGAGGTGTGGATAGATTAGCGCCCAAGCTGACCTGAGGCACAAGGCTGAAGGAAAACCCCGCGAAGAGCGCTACAAGACTCATAAAGGCTTCTCTTTGCCTCTATGTTAGTTTTCATCTTTGGCTACATAAACCAGAAAGCCTCAAGTCATTCTACACTAATGCAAGATGGCGCGCCGCCTCCAACGCAACGAGTACACGGTCGGCTGGATCTGCGCCTTGCCAGATGAACTCACGGCTGCACAGGAGATGCTTGACGAAGAGCACCTAGACCTTCCATCGAACGGCAACGATTCAAATATATACACGCTAGGATGCATCGGAGCCCACAATGTCGTCCTTGCGTGTCTACCTGCAGGCCAGATGGGTACAAACTCCGCTGCGGCAGTCGCCATGCAGATGAAGGCGACGTTCCTAGCCATTCGATTTGGGCTAATGGTGGGAATCGGAGGCGGAGTTCCATGTAAAGAAGCAGACATTCGGCTTGGGGACATTGTTGTTAGCCAGCCAGGAAGAGGTCATGGCGGGGTGGTGCAGTACGACTTCGGGAAATCAACGCCCGGCAAATTCGAACGGACAGGATTCCTCAACACTCCACCATCGATCCTCCTTGCCGCTGTTGCAAAACTCCGATCCAACCACGACCGAGAGAAGAGCAGTTTGTCGACACATCTATCAAAGCTTGGCCGCCTCCCCAAGTTTAGTCGCGATATGGCAGGAAGCGATGTGCTCTTCGAAGCAGGGTACACCCATATTGGAGAGAACAGCTGTGCGTCATGCGCGGTTACACGACAGATGCAGAGGGAGGAGCGGGTGAACCACAGGCCTGTAGTTCACTATGGCACAATTGCGTCAGGAAACAAGGTCATGAGAGATGGGATGGTCAGAGACCAGATCAGCTCAGAGCTTGGGGGAGTGCTCTGCTTCGAGATGGAAGCTGCAGGCCTGATGAACAGCTTTCCGTGTCTTGTGATCCGCGGAATATGTGACTACGCCGACTCGCACAAGAACAAGAGATGGCAGCCGTTCGCAGCGGGAACAGCAGCAGCATACGCAAAGGAGTTGTTATTAGTCATACCAGCACTGGATGTATCGAATATGCAGACGATCGATGAGGGAACGAGAGGTTAGTATATATATAATCATATAGTAGAATAACATTAACACCCCGTAGAGCATCTTCCCTTTTCGCGGAATCGTCGATTCGTCGGTCGAAGCACAGAGCTTAGTGTACTTGCGCAAAGACTGTTCATAAACAAGGAATGTCAGAAAATCGCTCTTGTCGGCCTTGGTGGTGCTGGCAAGACACAAATCGCACTTCAGTTCGCGTACTGGGTCAAGGACAACTGCCCAGACTTCTCTATCTTCTGGATGCCAGCATCAAGTATGGAGATGTTTGAGCAGGCGTGCGCCGAAATAGCAAGAGCATTAAGGATACCTCAGTCACAGGAGGATATCAGACATGCGGTACAGCAACGGCTGAGTGCGAAGACTACAGGCAAATGGTTTCTCATTGTCGACAATGCTGACGACCTAGAGCTCCTTTGCGGTAAGGAACAAGAGCAAGGCTTATTAGACTTTCTACCCGAAAGCGAACATGGCCTCACGCTATTCACGACTCGGCATTATGAAGCCGCGCAATGTGTAGTAGGCAACGATGTGCTTGAGGTGGCAAAGATGGAGAGACAAGAGGCGATAAACATGTTGCAAAAGTCATTGCAAAGGACGCTACTGCACGACGACGCCCTAATAAGGGATCTTCTTTCAGAGCTAGACTATCTTCCGTTAGCGATCACCCAGGCTGCAGCATACATCAACAGTAACAGAAGCTCCATCTCAGACTATCTATGGCTGTTAAAAAAGACAGAGCAGGATGCTGTTACTCTTATGAGCACAGAGTTCCGCGACAACACGAGATATAAGAACTCAACGAATGCAATTGCAAAAACGTGGACAATCAGTTTCAATCAAATCATCAAGCACGACAAGGAGGCTGCAGACCTTCTCGCCTTCATATCATGCATCGAGTGGAAGGCAATTCCATATTCAATTTTGCCCGCAGTTCAGCCAGAAGCACGGATGGCAAGTGCAATCGGCACCCTCTGTTCATACTCGTTTCTAGAAAGAAGGCAGTATGGAAAGATGTTTGACATGCATCGGCTAGTCTACTTGGCGACTCGAACATGGATTCGCCAGAACGGCAGCGAAGCGGAGACGAGAGCGGCGGCCATAAAACATCTTTCGGAAGTCTTTCCATTTGACGACTTTGAGAATCGTGAGATTTGGCAGAGTTATATGCCCCATGTAGCACGCATGAATACAAATGAGCAAAACCAAGATACAGAAGAGAAGAGCGAGCTTTGTCTAAAGATTGGACAGTGTTTATACGTTGATGGAAGGATGAGAGAAGCCGTTCTATGGATACAAAAGTCTTGCGAGTGGAGAGATAGAAATCTCAACGAAGACGACGCCAGACGACTTTTATCGCAGCACGCGCTTGCTAGAGCATACCTAGCAAACGGACAGGTTAAGGAGGCAGTTAAGCTGCTAGAGCATGTTGTTGCAATACGAGCAAAAGTACTTGCAGAAAACTATCCTAATCAACTAGCATCGCAGCACGCGCTCGCTGAAGCATACCTAGCAAACGGACAGGTTAAGGAGGCAGTTAAGCTGCTAGAGCGTGTTGTTGCAATAAAAGCAGAAGTACTTACAGAAGACTATCCTAGTCACCTAGCATCGCAGCACGCGCTCGCTGGAGCATACCTAGCAAACGGACAGGTTAAGGAGGCAGTTAAGCTGCTAGAGCGTGTTGTTGCAATAAAAGCAGAAGTACTTACAGAAGACTATCCTAGTCGACTGCTATCGAAGAGGGTGTTAGCCGATTATCATGAGGACTTGCTAGGGAGGTCTAAACGTGGAAAAACTTTAGTATCCTCTATGAAAGGTTCGAAAACTGAAGGTAGAAGAAAGGCAGTAGTTCCACAAGGGATACCCCACAACGACAACAACAGCAACAGCGCATCCATCGCGATTTCAGATCAGTCACTAGCAGACCAGGAGCTTGGGACAAGCAGGACTTCTCAAAGAAAATTTTCGTAGGGCGGCTAAGAAGCATTTTTAGGGAGGGCAAGTAGATACGCTGTTCCTGCTTCTGCACGCTGGAGAGCACGGTACTTGCACTTCAACACTGTCCTATATCGTCCGCACTACTAGGGCCCTTTATGACTCGGTCATACACGCCACTGACTCTGGCGCTTCGGTCTTTGGCTCTGGCACAACCGCCTCTAGTACATGACTCTTGTACTTAAAGCTACGCTTTCCCTTATTCGAGGTAGCTTTCTCTTTCGCATCACGCTTTGCTCGTGCCTCACTAAGGTTCTCATAGCTCACCTTCGACTTCCCCAAGACTGCAATCTGGTTGATCGACGAACCTTGGCTTCGTTGTCTACTTTGAAAAGAAATCGATTTTGAGCCTGAAGAAGTGCACATTTCGCAAAGGATATTCGGACAGTGCTCACGAGCTTCTTTACTTGCCTCTGTACCTGCTATTTTCTCCTCGTATGAGCGTATGAGCGTCTTGTTTAATTAGATTATGCGATAATGTGAGAGCCTCTGCTGTGACTGGTGTTTTAGGCGCGCAAAGGTGGGGAATTGTCTACCACTGGAGGAAGAGGACCCACCATTCATGAGCTTCAATTTCTCGCGTTCCTAGAAGAATGATAGGTATGGCGAGCCTGTCATTGGCCTGATTGCAAGAGTGATGGGGAAAGCGGCCGAAGAAGGGAGAAGCGAGGGCTCTTCGTTGAGTACGTTTACATGAATCATGCAAGTGAGTACCAAGACGTACTAACTAGATATAGAGAGGAAGGTTAAAGGGAACGATCGCGGAAAAGTAAGATCCAAGTGTCGCGTAAGGTATATATATCTACTAGCTCACGCAGTAAGTAGATTGATCTTTTGCTGCGCGACACCAAATGGAGTATTTAGAAGTCGATGCTAGGATACTTCAGCTTTGGTGGTGCTTCAAGACGTAGAATCGGGAAGTAACCGGCATCAAAGACCCGTACAAAGGAGTCATACTGAGACTATTGAGGAACTTGTGGCATAAGTATTATTGTCAGCCACTTCATGAAAGAATAAAACCATCATGCTTTCATATTCAGTGCAGATTCCTATGGCGCAACTGATTGGTTTTCTGATCCATCATAGCTTTCCTACAAAGAAGGAGTTGGCTTATATTTGTGAAATCTCCTTGTTCCTAAATCCGCGTTCAAGTAACAAGCCTATTCCGTTTTCGATATTCCTTTATTCGCGTTGTTACCTACTACGTTAAGTACATTCTACGGCCGGTGCTTCTCAGAGGTAGGTTTAATGCCGAGATTTTTTCATCTTAAATAGCCAATCATAAGTTTCAATATAAACAAACAATATCCAGAAACGCCGCCCAAACGCTACGCGGGGAGAGGGCCTTTCAGCAAGGCGATGTGGTATTTCAAAGTTGCCTATCGCGCCGAAATCAAAAGGCAAATCGATGATGGAAATAATCCGAGGAATTGGACTACAGGTGCAGATGTCTTCTCAATACAACGTAGAAATTATGCTGACAATTCTTGCCCAGCGGAAATGACTAGTACACTTGCGGGGATGTGGAAACATGCCAGTATCAAAGAAAAGTGGTTGGTGGACGCGTTGGTCTATGGGTCAAGACGAAAGACGACAACGTGATAATTGATGTAATAGTATTATAGCACCGTTCGAGATGAAACTAACTATTTGGTATCAAAGGGCCGTTCAAGAAAACTCAAGTGCTAAGGATATTACCCTCTGGACGTCACCAAGGTTTTAGAGGGATCGACTTCCAATATTAGTTGCTATTCAAGAATGGATTCTCAAAGAGAGCACACTAATCAGTATTCACGGATATAGAGGGTACAGGATTAACATAACGCAGCGGCGTTTTAGAATCTACAATGACCTTTGCAAGTACGGCAACATGTATCACGGATTGAAAAAATATTCAAAGCCGTAGAGTGAGAGAGCTCAGGCCGAAAGTCCCCCAGAAGACCCCCCTAAAACAATCCCTGAGCGATTTATATGGCATATCTCTCTAGCTCTGATCAAGGCAAACACATTCCTTCAACGGGGAAATGACAGACCGAATAGCAACTGGAAGGCGATCTTTCATTTCGACCTAGGGGTTCAGAACGTCTCTCTCAGTGAACGTCCTCCTGGGGAAAAAGACGATGAAGGCAATGATCAAGAGAATAATAAAGGCATTCGCAAGGCAAACCGCAATGCTAACCGCAGAGCAAAAGACGATAGTGAAAAAAAGGGGGAAATAAAGAAATTGTAATTTCATTTAAGCTGATTCGAATAGTAGGACGGTATTAATTCTAGTAGTTACCACGAGTTGTGTTGGCGGACTGGGATTTGTCATTTTTTGGCCTACAATCGGGAGGCGATGTTTGAGAAAACAACCCGGAATATTACACAATAGGGCCTTTACCCGCAGTCTATCTCCACAACAATAACCCAAATGACTTGCGATATTGTTATTGAGATCCTCCAGTAAGTTGGTTTTCCTCGTTGAATTCTCCACTTCATTAATATGCTGATAATGTGAGCAGGAAACATATAATTATTATTACTTGTTCCCGGAGAATGCAAATAGCCGCATAAATTCGAAGACTAGTGTTTGGCGTATTGGGTGTGTGATATGGAATCTGTTAGTTAATATAGCTATAGAGGAAGACCCTTCCTTCGACGATGACACTCGAGTCCTTTTCAACGGAGAAGCGTACGATGGCATGGATTTGATGGATAATGTCCTCGCCGGCGCACAGGGTCCATTCCGGGCCGCGGGGCAATATAGTACAGCCACTTAGCACCTGGCTAGTTGCTGTCTCAGTTGGAATCAAGACGATCGACCCATGTTAGAGCAACTTTGGAAAGGCTTAGACACTTCTTTGACAATCCACCTATTGACATCGACCGGGGCAATAAAACTCAATGGCTCTTGCCTAGTAAACCCGAGTTTTCCAAGTTTGACCGAGGAGTAGTTTATAAGAATGAGGATGAGGATGAGGATGAGAATGAGAATGAGAATGAGAATGAGAATGAGAATGAGAATGAGAATGAGAATGAGAATGAGAATGAGAATGAGAATGAGAATGAGAATGAGAGCGATGAGGATAACGGAGATGACAATGGCAATTGAATTGGCGAAGATACCCTCTAGTATGATACAGATAATAGTGCTTTCTCCCACATAGATATCTAATTGAGTACAATCATACTCACAGATCACTTGTTCTATACTTTAGGACTTATACATATGTTATTGCCCTAG
>MU002375.1:0-18514 GCA_010093585.1 Melanomma pulvis-pyrius CBS 109.77
ACTTGACACCCTCCCACTACTTCACTCGCCGCTGGCATACCAGTCTGGCTTTATCTTCGACGGCGACTTCACTCCGCTGGGCTCTTTCCGATCTTGCTTGACACCCTCTCACTACTTCACTCGCCGCTGGCATACCAGTCTGGCTTTATCTTCGACGGCGACATTTCATTGGCTCCTCGGTCTTCCTAGCTCTCTCCCACTGCTCCCTCGCCGCTGGCATACCAGTCTGGCTTTTTCCTCCGATGACAATGTCATTCTACTGGGTTCTTACTGAACACCCTCCCACCTCTTCACTCGCCGCTGGCATACCAGTCTGGCTTTATCTTTCGATGACAATGTCATTCCACTGGGTTCTTACTGAACACCCTTCCACCTCTTCACTCGCCGCTGGCATGCCCGTCTGGCTTTTTCTTCCGACGACGACGACTTCATTCCATAAGGTTCTTTCCGGTCTTACTGGCTGGATACCCTCCCACCGCTTCTCTCGCCGCTGGCACCTTTCGCGGTTATATGGTTTCATCGCGTCGGACCGATCGCTCACGATCTTGATGGACCCCATCGCTGCCTCGATCAACGCTGGCACATTTACGACTTTATGGTTTTTACGAAATGGCGTTGCATTGGCATGATGCTAATGTTGGTGACTGGGTATACCCTTTTCATATGGCGCCGGTGTACTCAAAATTCTTTTTCATGCGTTCTCAAAGACGGAACCGAGTTGGTTTTCCGCAATACGTGGGCTCTGGATCTTCGTGGTCTTGGTGGTTTGGGTGTACTTCTCTCATTCCACGCTGGCGTATCGGATGGTGGTTTCCGTTGTTTACTCAAAATGGAGGGAAATGGTCTTTTGATCATACTGGCACAGCGGAAGGGAGTCTTGATTGGAACATTTGTTCTATGTCGGCTCTTTACGTGGAAGTGGCAGTTTTTGCGTTTGTTTTCTCTTTTCTTTTACTTTTTGTTTTTGTTTTCTCCTCTCTCTTTTCTCAACACTCGACGTCTCCGCTGCGAGCTTGATTGTAGAGAAACGTTGGTGGATGCCTAGGTAGCAATACAACCCTTATAGACTGATAATTATTATTTCTTTCGTGACCAGGAATTCTCTAAAACAGGTAATGCGGTGAAATTATTGGTTATACATTGCCATGGCATGTTTGTGTCTTGTCTGTGTACCGAATTCGTGCCCACAAGACTGATGTCTAAGCCGTTGTTCGAAACAGCCGGCTGTTCGTCCTCGGCAAACGGTCGAGCTCCGATGGCTTTGGACTTTCTATTCCCCTTCCATGGCTTCATGTGGATGGCGATGGCTTACTTCCAGCGCTCGAGGAAAGCGATAATTTCGTAGGCCGTGATATTCGTCGGTGTGATCGGCCACGCCCAATCCCCGCGAGGGGCCATCGTCGCCACGCCTGTACGACTCGGTAGTCTACCAGTTGCTGATAGCGGTTTCAGAGCACTGGGAAGTAGTGGGTGTTATAATGTAGGGATATCAGCATTAATGAGGGTAAGTAGCTGTGGTTGTATGAGAACTGCACGTGGAGATGACTTTCAATTTTCATTTTAATATATTGAGTGAGATTTGTAGGAGATATAGGAGTGGGATATCAGAACTAGATATGGACGGTAACAATGAGGTGGAAAAAGGAGCTTTGGCATAGGACTTCGTGTTGAAAGAAAGAAGCTGAAAGTATCAAATCACTGCCCGAAGCATAATGGCTCACTGCCCGTGTATCTCAACTTCGTAGGAGTGATCATGTAGAGCGTCATAGAGAGCAGACCACCGCTACACTCTTCATTTATAGGTAGGCCTATGTTGAAAATGTAGTACGTCACTAAGACAAGCTGCCTTGCAGCAATTACCCAAACAAAGGAATGCGATCGAAGGGAAAGGTTTTACGAACGAACACATGATGATGGCATTAGCGCAAGTTTTCCAATTTGTGAATATTAGTAAGGAATTAAAAGGCATTGTCATAGTATTTGAGCAGCTGTTATCGGTTCGGACATTTCTTCGGTATATATTGGCGTTGACGCAGGTTTGGAAGACGAATACGTTTGCGTACATGTAAGAAAGGTGTCAGTCCGCCACGTCTCCTTAAAGCAGTCTGGCTGAGGGTATGATATGGTATTTAGACCTTCATTCTCATTGTACGGTGCGATAACCTAATGATAAGTGGTTTCGTAATCCTCGTTCTTGGAAGCTATGATGAATGCGTGAGGTTGGGATTAAAATAGCGGCCGTTGGCCTTGGCTTGCTTGGATCTGCACGCTACACCAATACCGGACTGGCGCTGCTAGCTCCCATTAGCTATCGCATCGACTGAAACACCTCAGCGCCGTCTCCAAACAACGCGGCGACGTATCGACTCCAGCTCTGACCTCAAGGCGGCCTATCGTTTCCATCTCTCGTACGCCAATCTGATAACGCATGATATGATGGTCGAACCACCGCTTGGATGCATGGGGAAAGCCGCGAGGCACGCGTGGCACGGTCTCACGCCAAGTGCACTTGTGCATGCGCTTGTCCCGCGTCCGGACACCGACACCGACGCGACTGTAGTCAAATTCTCTGTCGTGAGCCCATGCCGTGCCACAAACACCATTTCCCGCTCCTCCCGAAATAATGGCCATTCTGGCCATCGACGAGCTCCGGGGCACCGCCACCTCCCGCCACGACTCTCTCGAAGCAGAGATCCCGCTGCCTTCCGTCGCAAAGTCGATGAGCTCGCCTGAGGCTCAGGAGCTGAACTTCACACCGCCAGAGTACACCTGGAAACAGATCCACGACGCCATCCCCGCACATTGCTACGAGCGCGATACCCTTCTTTCCGTGTCCTATGTCCTCCGCGATTTCTTCTTCGTTGCGTGTTTAGCGGCCATTGCTATCTTCCTAATTCCTCTCATCGAGAGTCCGCTGCTTAATAAGCTCGCCTGGATATCGTACTCATTCTTGCAGGGCCTTGTTTTCACGGGGCTCTGGGAGCTGGCCCATGAGTGCGGTCATGGTGCGCTGAGCGATTACAAGTGGGTTAATAATGCGCTGGGCATGTGGATGCATTCCTTTCTGCTCGTCCCATACCATTCTTGGCGCATCACGCATTCCACGCATCACAAGACGACCAATAACATCGAGGCCGATATTGCTTTTGTTCCCGACATCCAGGAGGATTGGCAAGCGAAGAGGGATTCTCGTGGTGCATTTTTAAGAGCGTTAGAGTTGGTGGAAGATGTTCCCATCGCTGTACTGCTCGAGCTAATTGGACATCAACTCATCGCCTTTCCGACATACATCCTCATCAACAACTTCGCGTTACCTAGGATGGCCGTGTTTCCCTGGTGGACGCGCAGCCATTTCTACTTCGGCGGTGACGGGCCAAATTTCAAGCCCTCACACAAGAAAGACATCATAATGTCCGACATTGGCATTGCCACCTCGGCGGCACTCATCTGGACCGCGGTGCAGTACCTCGGAGCTTGGGAGGTCATGAAGTTGTATGGATTTCCGTACCTGTGGACAAATCACTGGATCCGTAAGACCTCTCCCAATACCCCAATGTCGACAACCTAACATCCCCCCAGTAACAATAACATTCCTCCAACACACCGACATTACCCTTCCGTACTACCGCCCCGCCTCCTGGACCTTCCTGCGCGGTGCCGCCAGCGCCATCGATCGGGATTTCGGCTGGATCGGCCGTTTCCTATTCCACGGTGCCATCGAAACCCACGTCCTGCACCACCACGTTTCGCGAATTCCGTTTTACCACGCACCAGAGGCTTCCGCTGCGCTCAGGAAGGTCATGGGCGTCCATTATGCGAGTGATTTTGAGACGCCGTATTTATGGGCGTTTTGGAAGATTAGACATGCGTGCCGATTTGTAGTGGAGAAGGATGAGGGCAGTCAGATTTACTTTTTTGATAGAACGAGGCTGGAAGAGAAGTTTGGGAAGGTGGAGTAGCGGTGCTGCGTATCAGTGTTCTCGGGGAGGAGGGGTGCAGTTCAAGCCACGTCTTGGATTGTGATATTATCGAGGTTGAGAGCGCTGGAAATCGAAGAGATTAATAGAATGATGAGGCCATAGAGCTGCCGTGACGTAAATAGACATCTAGATGCAAATAGAAGAAAGGACGTCCAGTGTCCCAACCTCCTTAGCACCTGCCCTTTTGGCCTCCATGAGCCCGAGGGACTTTCTGATTATACGCGTAAGTGACCCTCCGAAAAAGAGAGACCAGGTAGGTACTGATAGGCCTAGCACACGTCACCTCTAGTCTACCTATCCCCGGTGCTCATCTAGCAAATTCAAGAGTCGTCGGGCAAACTTCATTCTCTTATTACCAGCTTGCAGGCTAAAAAATGCTCCAAGACTAGATCGATACCTACAAATAAAAAGGATCTATGTATCAACTCCCGTGTGTTAAGTTACGTTTTCCATAGTCGACTTGCTCTCCATCTTCACCACGCCTCTTTATGTTCTCTTGACCTCTTCACTTCACCCAATAAAATCTCAATCGCTCACAATAGGAAGACCACATTGGGCAACAGGGTATAAACCAAAGCCGCTCCGCTCCCTCCCACATTTACAACACAACCCACAACGCGGATCTCTTCTCTCTTCCCATAAAACCTACGCCCATCCGCCTCCACGCCATATACATCCTTCATTTTTCCACATGTACGATATATCCTTGCCTATACGGCATGGTGATCGTTATTTACGATATATTCTAGCTTCTTACTCGCACCCGAGCGAAAATGAACACAGCGAAACTCGACGCAAAGTGGGACGAGAAGATGTCTGTGCCGTTCGCGGCGGCGCCATTACAAACGACTGTGAACTCTGCTCTCCTCTGCTCTCCTCTCCTCGTTCTTACCCGGCTAATCTTTGGATGGTCACCCGCTCAGAGAATCAAAAACATCAATGTCGTACTGAATGCGAAGGTGGGGCACTACGCAAGTGGTGTCTCTCCTCCTCTCCTACGAACGATGAAGGCATCGGAGCAAATTGGGAGCCTCGCGATGGCGATCAGCTTCGCGACGCATCCTAGCCAGGCACCGTTGCAATGGAGGAGATGTGATGCTCATATGAGTCGGCTGCTGAAGTTGACGCTGGACGACCCGGAGAAGTGTCTCCACGACCCGGAGTTTATGAAGGAAGAGCTGGAAGCCAAAGCCAAGGGCAACGGGTCGGCGAAGAAGCAGCTGGAGCAGATGGACATCTGCACGGCGGAGCACGGTGGAGGTGGAGGTACACTGCCGTGGAATGAATTGACATGGGGACCGATAAAGACAGTTGAGCGGGACAGCGACTCATCTTCTAACGAAACTGTCAGCCCAGCGAATGATCACCGTCTCAATCCTTCGCCCGAATATCCCAAACCACCACAGATCTACAACCCTCCTGGCCCCTCCACCTCGGTCCCTCACGTCTATCCCAAACCACCACCGATCTTCAATCCTCATCGCCCCTCCACCCCGGCCCCTCACGTCCTCCCGCGTACCCAACCGTATGAGAATGGAAGCCCCATGTTCACTGCTCGGACCTCAGCATCTCATGACTCAGACCCTTATGCCCTCGCCATGGCCAAGTACGAGCAGGAGCTCCGCCTCTACAACCTCAAGACGAAGGAAATCGCGCAGAAAGACGCCGCCAAAAAACTCCGCCTCGCTGAACTCCGTCAAGAGCTTCTTCGCGACCCCGACGTCCTCCTTCACCGCTACCACGAGTACCTCGAAGTCTTCCCGCTCAAGCCTGGCGAGAGGAAGAGCCAATACCATCTCAATCTGCTGGCAAACCAGCGGAACATATTCACGCGAGGGAACGCAGACCATGCGAAGGCGGTACAGTATGCGAAAGCGCACTATTGGAACTTGCACACGACGAAGGACGTGGCGCTGGCTCTAGATTTGACGGATAGAGAGGCATGGTTGAACAGAATGACTCCTTTTGAAAGAGCGAGGCAGCAGATGAAGGATGGTCGTGCGGTTGAAGCCTTGTTTTGGTGAGGCACACAATGATGTCGCCCGGTGCTCAATCTCTTTAAGTGTTGTCAGAACTTGGGATGTGGAAAGCACGTCGTGGCTTCATCTGGAAATGTGATTTTGGAGTAGAAATGTCGCAGGATTACTGGGAGGTTGCGTGTTTCTACGAGTATGGTCACAGCACTGCGTCTTTGGGGTCTGATGAAGGCAAGTCTCATGGCCGTCGATATATCATCCACATCGAAACGGTGATACTAACTCCTTATCTATAGTGTCTTCCTTGCTTTTGCTTAAGTAGTGTTGTCATTGCGACATTCTCTACACTTTGCTTGATTATCTAGTTTTGCTCTGTACTGCCACTAGTCTAGAATCCACCCACATTACCTACTTTCCCACACTGCTCCACACTGCTATATACGTTCCGATCTTGACATGTACGCGCCTAGCGAGAATTGCGTTGGGACACTCAAAGACGCCCTCTCTTCCAGCGGATCGAGGAGGCGCATCTAAAGATTGAAAAGGTTATGAATGAAAATAAGCGGCACCATAACCATCGTCACTTCGATAGGGGATCACGAGGAGTCTCAATGAAGAATAGATAGGTGTTCTTAATGCTTGCGTCTTGCTACTCCTCTGCTTGTCTTGTGGCCTCATGGCCCCCACATGTCTTTCGGACAAGCTTGCCACGACCTTGATACCTATTTGCTAGATGATCATCATCCAACCTTCCAGGATCGAAGAGTGTGCTGAAAGAAACATCAGTGTTGCGCGACCGTACGTATCTGGCACCCTAGACGTGATGAAGATCCAACCCTCTGGCACAGAGACAGAGCTTCTAGTCCACATCGCTTCATCCCCCCGAGCAGAAGTTAAACAGCACGTTAACTGTGAGCGCACCCGAAGTAGAGTGATGGTAACAATCATTTACGTCGTAGATACGACTGGATTGCTAAACTTCTACTAACGAAACGGTTGCCCCAGCTTCCCTTTCCATGACATCTTCGTTTACACGTCGACCGAATTCTCCCGCATCTTCTAGAACCACGACGAAGCATGTGACGAAGGAGGTGGAAAATCCGGGGAGATGGATCGAGATGTTCAAGAATGCTAAGTTGGCTCGGAGTGGACGACGGCGGAGGCTATCTGTAGATCAATCAGCACATCGCATGAGCCCATCGTCAGGGCATTGCACAGTCAACGGAGTAAATCGATGCCACTAGATGAGCAGTTTCCCAGATATAATCTGTCGGCGATACGCCTTGATCCTTCTCTGGGCTGAGGCGGCAATATGACGTAGAAAACGTCAATGGAGTGTGTAGAACTCCTCTTTCGGGCCTCGGTACACGTGTGTAGAGCCCTATGAAACGACTTCTCGCCACACTCGACTTCTTGCGTACCGCACAAAACTCTTAGAACGAGCTAGGAAAAATATGCAAGTTTTACCCACCCCGCAGCTGAAGTAGCAAACCTTCATTCCTCGTCTCGTCACACGCTACAGACGTAATATCAGCCATGACAGTGACAATTTCCTTTCAGGTCCAAGGGCTGGTAGAACGAGTTCGCCTCAACGATTGATAGAGCCGCCCTCTCGCTGCTTGTAGATAAGCCCAGACACTTCTGTTGCGCGTTTCCTGTGGATTTGCGTCATCTTTCCGCGTGAGTCTCGCAGTGGGGTTTAATTGCCAAGGCTGCGCTACAAACTTGAGTCGCATTATCGGCACGTCTGACTATGTGACGCTGAATCAATCTACATATATGTCTGCCCTCCCCACTCATCATATCGATACCTGAAATCTCGGGCCATGGCTGAGTTCCAAGACGACTCCGCGCCTAACAAAGGCCCATTCCAACCACGGGGTACTGATACGGGACCACCTCTTCCTCCTATTATCAACGATAGAGATCCTAGTAGGCTTGATGGGGACCAGGTCCAGCTGATGCAACAGTCCGGGCCACCGCTGATTGAGGGAAGTCCTCTTAGTGCTAGCGATGCCGGGCTAATGCAGCAAACTGTTCCACTACCGATTGCGGGTGAGCCGCCTACTGTTCCAAGCCCGCCCATCGACAATCCTCTCGTAGAGGAGTCACCTAAAATACCCCTTCAACTAGGGAATCAGGAAGAGCACTCAGCGAACCCCGATTTCTCCTTGCCTAGTCCACGTTCTTCACTGCATTTCACGGCGGTAGAGATCATCGCGTAAGTCGCCTATCTACTCAAGTGTATTTAGATATCAGCAACTAACACTGCCTCATTGCGGAGAAATCACTAATCTAATCTTGGAGCTCGATCGCATCAACAATGTAGTTTGCGCTCAGCCAAGTCGCATCCCCACTTCCACTCACGCCAACTGTGAGAGTATTCGATCCAGCCTTGAGTGCGCTGGCGGGCACAGTCCACGTATAAACTTCCCCATAGCCACGATAAGCGCCCCTGGTCAGTCCTCTCGAGTCGATGAGTTTCTGTTTGTTACGTCAGCCATATCCTCGGCCGTAAAATATAATGAAGAAACGCTTACTGGAGCCCCAGGATCAGCACCAGTCCAGCTTCCAATCTTCACACTTGGTCTCCCACCCTTGAACGAAAGTGTTGTTCCGATCCGAAGAACGTGGGCCTTCACTTGGGCTTGAGTCAAGGAGAAATTGATCGTCGCGGGACTACCCTGCTTCGACCATAGAGCCATCGGGAAGTTCTTTGCAGTCGACTGACCGACAGTAAAAGCTCCATCCCAACTCGCCATGCGAACATCCGAAGGGTGCATTCTCTCGATCTTATCTCCATTCTTTAGATCAAAGGGCTGACCATCGAACTCTCCAATGCGCCAGATGACAGGCGTGTTCGATTCTTTGGATGCTATGTCCTTAGTGACTGTTTGACCGGCGGCTACGGTTACGGAGTCAGTAGTAACGAGAAATTCTTGTTTATAGAGTTTCATGGTGTAAGTGCCAGGCTTCATGAGGGGCGATTTGAAAGCGCCTCCCGCTGCCGCCTTGGTCCAGTACTGAGCGGCGGTGTTGTGCCAATGGATGACCGTCTCGAATTGACTGGGAACTCCGGTTGCAGTACCGGAAACGGATCCGCGTCCGCTGTTGGGTACGTACCCTTGGATGCTGAGGCCGCTGAAGAAGCTCGTGTCCAGATTCTTGGAAGGTGTTGCGCCTGGGGCTCTGTCAAAATGTTAGACTTGTCAGGCCTTATAGCCACAATGATGAGGTCTTACGTGAACGCCATGGCATATGGTCCCTGCAGGCCAAATCGCCACGGTTCGGTGCGGAGATGACCGCTATTCATATACCAGTATAGCTCTTGATCAGTATCGCCACTTTGGCTGTTGATGTCGCGCATAAATGGTCCACTGGCAGAGGTTTCGTATGCGACACCGGGCATGACCATCCAGACTGCAGCTTTCTATCTGATATTAGCAATAGACTGAGAGGACTGAGACAGCTTTCCCACCGGGCCGGAGACGCCGTGCACAATATCATCGATGAAGCGATCGGACGTGTACATTTTGCATCTCGTCTCTCCGTTTGAGCACTTGAACGTGTCCTTGCCTTCAAAAGCCGTGCAGCCTGTGGTGTCACCAACGTTTCCGTGTACGCCGGTCGGTAGTTCAGATTTCTTCATCCTTGCTAACCAGCGTAGTTCTCCAGGGTCGACTTCTCCTGTGATGTACGTTCCCATGTAGATCGTCGCGTCTTTTGGCTTTGCCACGAAGTACTGCGTCACAGGTAGCGAGCCTGCCTTGACGGTGATTTTGACATAATCGCCAATTGTCTCGCCTGTCACCGTCGAAGTACCGAGCCCTGAGTTAATGGCTGTCATTTTGGAGGTCCCTTGATATTCCACGCCATTGTACTTGAGGCTGGTGATGTCTCCATTTGCCCTACATGTAAATTAGCATACAATAAGTGGACAGTTGAAAAACTTTGTTCACCTGTTAACTTCAAATACTAAGCCTGCATCCGTATCAACTTTAAATCGCGTGCTCGTTGACGTGAGGCCAAACGCAGCATGCACCCCTTCACAATAAGCCAACGCAGTAGCGACGAGGGCGAAGAATTTCATTGTGTGGCCCCTCTCCTAAATGTAGTGTGTTAGTTGTTGTCCAGAGAGGATCATGGAACGACATCGCTTTCTGAAGTATTCGTCGGAATGATTGACCGTGGCCTCCTAATTTAAAATTCTATTAACGTTTTCGCGGTTCTATTCTTCCAGCTATTAGGACCTATAAATCACCGGCAGGGATGATTTAACCAGATCAGACCTGGTTGTGAGCAATCTGTCTCAGGCAAATTGTTTCGCTTGTATTGCCCCGCCCAGGGACATCTTCCTGGGCATCGGCGTATTTGCGGTCCAGGATACATATATTTGAAAGGTGGATTAAAGCGGCCTGGATCTATCGCAGACTTCGGCCTAGTTCTCATCCAGAGTACGATACCCCGCGGTTGTATGGGACAAATTTTCCGGTGCTAGATTTTATGTCGCATCCCCGATACATTTTTTCGCATGTATTTGGTGACCTTTATGAATGCGGTCTCGATATCTATCGTCGAGACATTTTGGATTTTGGATCTGGGGAGCCCAAGAGGCATTGCGTACCGCGACGTTCGTGATACCAGGCAGCGAAAAAACGCTGAATTCTTTTCAAACGCGTTCGCGAATTCTCTTGGATTCCTTTGAGAATGTTAGCATAAACAAGCATCAATATTGGGGCGAGATGCAAGATGATCAATCCGAATGGCTAAGACGGTCACGCATGTCCTAGCGGGATTCCGGAAAAAGTGAGCAGCCATGCACCTTGAGACTTCGCGCTACAAATTTCGAGATACCATCGATTCGCAATGGAATGGAATGAGATGGACGATGAAATGATGTTTGTACCGGCGGTCCAAACTTTGCGAGTCTCTTTCCATCGCTCGTTCACGTCAACCATCTCACTCTTTATCATTCAGTCTCACAATGACCTGTCCTCATTGCCCGATCCTTAGTTGACCGCTTAATAGAATGTCTGAAGGTCCTGAAGTTGATTTAGGATGTGAGAAGTGTCTCACAAGAGTGAGATAGTACTTCAAAGCCTCAGACAAGTCTTGCGATGAGTAGAATTCATGAAGACGAGTGCGTTTATTCCGGAAGTGGTATCGTAATGTCTCTCGCGAGATGGTTTATGTCTATTTTATCATTAAAAGTTGCTTACACGCTAAAGTTCAGATCGTCAGCGCGGATGATTGCTATCTTCCACTTTTACAGTCACTTCCTGCTGGAGCATCACGCCGCCGTGATGCTCGAATAGACTGGAAGTGCTCGTCTGATCATCTTGCCTGCTACCCATTGATATGAACTTCTGCCAATCTTGTTGCGCCTTGCTCTTTTCTGTCTTTCCACTATTCCCCGACATAACTGTTGTGGTGAATTTGGCCGAAGACGAAGGAACAAGCTTCAAGGACTCGCCTTCAGATCTTACTCTGATTGACAGAGGGAGCTCGATTTCATGTATCCGTGGGTTGTTCATTCCGCCGCTGCCAAGAAATCTCTTTATGCGCGGAAGGCTGGCGACGATTAGTGACAGGCTTGCGACGATGCTGGATTATGGTCAGTCATTAATTAATTTTTATTCCTCCCACATAACGTACTGAGTGATAAGAGCTAGCTGAAATCCATCCCCTACATTGTGGGTCAGCAGTTGGGTTAGGTAGAAGTAGGATATACACACAGGTTGGATCATGGCTTTGAGCCGCTTTTGCCGTAGCCCACACTTGTGCGATAGCAACTAACGGTACCCTATAGGCAGTGAGTGATGACTCAACCGCGAGTAAAGTGAACCTACACCGCACGAGATCCGAAAAGTAGTGCTACTGCCCTCCGCCGAGCCTTATCCATGTTCAGTGGATGCAGAATTGGAAAAATCCAAGCCGTTAGTAAGATATCAGAAATGATGTTGAGCACAATGATCGAGAAGAGCGGCCCTGCGTGTGCGCATCTCTGTGGGCTGAACTCCCAGGGTCTGGGGAGCCCGCATTGGAAGGCAAAGGCAAACACCGAATAGACAGCCCATAATACCACCGAGCCGAATAGGATCGATCTTTCTCGTTGCGACTGCGGGGCGACTCGTCCAATCAGGAATGCCGAAGAGAGCTTTGCGCAAGCCATCGCGGCGATTTGGAGTAATTGTGCAGCATAGGCGGCCTAAGCAGTAGCGATCAGTCCATAGCTCGCAAAAGACAAGGTAAGCAGGATCGGCGGCACCTTGAAGTATTGCGCAGCATCTTTGGAGTTCACCTTCGAGAAGTGCTTACCCAGCCCTCCACTAACAGCGTACTGCCACGCAACAGTTGCTGCCGTGTGGAGGATCTATGGCAAAGAGTGTCAGCTACGTCTTCAAAGGGACTTTGCCCACTTACGCTACTAACGAGTACCATGCCATCGTCGAAATCGAACTCCACATTGTGAATGGATGCGACGACGAAGCGTGCTATGGCCACTCCTATTGTGATGCAGGTCCAGGAGTAAAGCGATACGAGGAGGATACCGCCCCGCCCTGATGGGGCATTCCGGGGACCTGGGTCTGGCCCATACGAGTCCATGATGTGACCGGCAATTAATGTCGGCGTTGCTAGCCCATCGAGAACGCAAGTATGCGGCGAAACGGTGTGGACTGAGAGGCAGGGCATGCTCTCATCAAATACGCCCTCTCAACAATCGCTTGGAATAATTACGGTTTGGCCCATGATTGCTCCATGCGCCGCCTCGTATGAGGGAGACGAAATGTCAGGCGCTATCTCCGCACGGACACTTCACCACACGATTCGGGACCATTGTCCAGGTTCGAGATGTCCGCCACTTGCGCCAAATCGTCGTGGCGACGGTACAAAGTTTCCAGAAGACCGTCCTCTGGGGTTGCATGCACATGTCGCGGCTCTAGGTCGTCGAGCCATGCCGCCCTTTGTGTCCTTCATTTCTTTTTTTGCCGCGATTGGAGGCGTGCTTCGATCGACATTGGTTGAGGTCGCTTCGGCATTTACCTGCATCAGCAGCTATGGCCTGTGCGCAGAAAAAGCAAAGAAATATATCCCGTAGCCCAATCATTGTGGGTACACCACGGGCGGGAGCGGGGGATCGGGAGGTCTATTCTCAAGCGGTGAGGTTAATTCGGGCTCGGCTTCCACCACTTCATGGCATCTTTCGACCCCTAAGAGAACTTGCGGCTTTGCTCGCTTCGAAAGGGCATTGGCGCATTGTATTATGAAGAGCAATTGGCTGGAAGTGTGAGGCGCGGCCCATGCCTGACTCTCACGACGTGCGTGCGATTAGAAACGTGGTCTGCATTGGTTTCAACCTCTCGTATTCAAGTATTCGACCCGGGGCCCCGGCCAGACGCACGCACGTCGTCTAGCAACCAAGGCAGCCGACTGCGCTCGCTTCTGGCTTGTGAACGAACCGTGGGTTTCCCTGGCTCTCGTCGTTCCCATATCACCCCTCATCTCCCCTCCGCTCGTCTTCCACCCAGCCCATTGGGATTGTGAACGATGGTCTCCAACTCGGAACTCGACATGAAAGCAACAGCCGATCTTGATGAGATCGAGCATGGATCTGGCACCGGCGAGAAGACGCTTGTTGATCCTTCGGGAAATCCTGATGCTCAAAGAGGGCACATACATTCTCTAGACGTTCGTACGCCTTGCTTTTCATTTGAGGATAATCCTAACTTTGCGAACAGCGCTACATCAACCTCGCCTCAGTTGTAAACTTTGGCGTAATCATTCTCGCATCATGGGAGTCGTTCGCTGTCACGTTTCAGTTTGCGCTTGCCAACGGCGGTCCGTCATCCATGTTCTATGGATCTATTTTAGCTGGTTTTGGTGCCTGCGCAGTCGGCTTCTCACTGGCCGAGTTGGCTTCTATGTATGTCTCACACCTATGTCAATCAAACAGATTTAACGTCGCATAGTGATCCCACAGTTGGAGCGCAGTATCGCTGGTCTGCTAATTTCGCACCCGCTTATCCTAGATTCTGGGGCCTCTTTCAAGGTACAATCCTGCTTGATCGACGAGCTAAATAAACTATCAAGCTAATATTTTCGTAGGATGGATTACCACCGCGGCGTGGTGTTTTGCTTGTGGAGGGCCTCCTTCTATTCTAGCGAACATCATCACCTCCCTGGCTATTTTCAACAACGAATCGTACGAGCCGCAACGTTGGCATACGAGTCTCATCATGATCGCTACAATGGTCGTGCCCTTTGTGTTTAACTTATGGTTCCGAAAAGTTCTCGATACCTTTGAGATGGCTGGAGGGATCTTGCACATCGTGTTGTTCATTGTGTTCATCATCGTTCTAATTGTGTTCGGACCTCGCAGCGATCCTGACTTTGTGTTCAAGACTCTAATTTCTGATGTGTCTGGATGGAACAATTCGGGAGTGTCCTGGGGATTGGGACTTTTGACTGTGACCTTCTCCGTGACAGGTAAGATTGAGCCTCCTTTTAACATATGTGGTCACTAACGATTTTATCAAGGCTTCGACAGTGTCCTGCACATGAGTAAGTTCATTTCCGATCTCACAGTTCGAATCTAATCTAACGCTATCCAAGGCGATGAAGTCAAGAAAGTCCACACCCGCGTCCCACGTAGCATCGTTCTCGCATGCACTGTAAACTCGGTCATGCTCATCGTCTTCGTCCTGATCCTACTCTTCTATATTGGCCCTCTAGAAGCAGTCTCCACTGCACCTCTCCCTCTCATCTACGTCATCTACGGCGCGACCGGATCAAAGGCCGCTACCAACATCCTCGTTTCCCTCGTCGCAGTGATCCTCTTCTTTGCGCTGTTCAACATTTTTGCGTCGGTATCGCGGTTGGTCTGGGTCTTTGCGCGCGATAAAGGTCTTCCGTTCTCTGACTTCTTCGCCTATGTATGTCAAATAGCTTCGCAACTTGGACTTTGGTAGGCTAACATATATATCAGGTCCACCCCACCCTCAAACTCCCCGTCAACGCCCTCATCCTCGTAGGCTCGGTCGTGACCGCACTCTCTCTAATCTACATCGCCTCAGCTACCGCCTTCAACGCTCTCATCTCCCTACAAGCCCTCGCGTTGCACGTCTCCTACTTTTTCCCGATCCTCTTTTTCCTGATCCGGAAGATCCGCGGACCAGTCCCGCCCTTTGGCCCCTTCAAGCTCGGCAAGTGGGGCATCCCACTCAACGTGTTTGGTCTATGCTATTTGGTGTATGTCGTGCTGTGGATGCCGTTCCCGCAGATCTTGCCGGTCACGAAGGATAATATGAACTACGCGGGTCCGATTTTCGGGGCTGTGATTCTGGGAGCGTTGGGAGATTGGGTTTTCAGTGGACGGAAGAGGTTCCAGATGCCAGTCAAGCGGTATGAGTAGGTTTCGTATAATTTGGACAACGCAAGAGGATGAAGACAACAAGAACAGTATGCTAGAGCAGTCGCTCTCTACACGAAAGAAACGCTTCATACGATAGTCAATGCCTATACCGATATAATGATAGCACCAAAGTCGGCAAAATTAGATACCGCCATCCAAAGCCTTGATGCAATATGATTACGAAACGGGCCGTGCGTGATGTGAAAATGCTCGGCGTTCCAGTGTTTCTCTTTCCATGCTGCAAAATTGCATGCCGATGCTGCATAGCCTATAGACGCGCGTCTCGTCGTGTTCAACGTGATTCCTGTAATCCGACAACAACTCGAGTTTATTTCGGCAATAACTTGAGTTCACATTCCTTGTGTGATGGAGAAGCGCGACAGCGCTTACTCGGTCTACAAAGAACAGACGCATTCCAGTCAACATTTCACCAGGTCCATGGGAGACGAACAACATCCTTGCATGCATACACTCATGCACTTGAATTGGTGGGTTAGCTAAGCTAAATGAAGACTAGCCTCGAGCTAGGATGCACTTCCTTGGCGATTTGGTCATCAACGACGGAAAGCCTGCTGCACAAGTTCGGAGTTTCGGAAGCAATTTGAGTGCCATAGGTGGAGGCGAGAAGCAGTAGACTGTGTGGTATGCAATGGCCAACCTTGAAAATATCGACATAAAGCAGATATGCGGGAAGAGGAATGCGATACTGACATCATATTGAGTAATATCCATGGCGAGGTGGACGAATTTGTTTACGCTGAAGCAGAAGGGGTAGAAAATATGCAGTATTCTCTCCGAGTGTTTGGTGGGGCACTAGTGTGAAGGACGAAGGGCGAGCGAAATGGTAAAATACAATATTTTTTCAATTTCAGTATGGATGTTGCCTTCACCTATTCCCACAATCGCCCCCTGTACCACGCCTTCCACCCCACCCCATCTATCAATCCGCTCTGCTTTAACAAGTATCTCCTCAAATTAACCAACTTCCATCATCCAAACATCCCTTTAAGGATACCACGAACGACGGTAGTAGTAATGATCTTCGTAGTCTGCGGGATCTCAACCTCAGTCGGCGTAGCCGACGCGTCTCTCCTTGGATTTCCCCTCCGCGTAACGGTCGAAGTAATAGTTATCGTCCTCGTCGCCGTCTGCCTCGGAACCACAGACGTAGTCGTGACCGTGCGTGTAGTTTGGCGCGTGATCGTCGTGGGCTGGACGGATGTCGCGGTGCGAACCTTCGTGTAAGTTGTTGTGAAAGTGACGTACTGCGCGGCAGCATAGAGTGTCTTTGTAGAAGTTTCCGTAACACTTTGCAGCCTTGTCTGTGTTGTTGTTCGTGTGGCTGTGATAGTGAGGGTGGGGCGGAGCTGGATTGTCGTCACAGATGTCTCTGTACTTATCTCCGTAAAACGTAATGTTCGTGTTTCGGTTCGCGTCGACGTGCTAATTTCCGTAGTTGTATAACGAGGCAGGGTTGTAGTGATGGTCTCCGATACGGTTTGGGTGTTGCTGATGGTCATAGGATCCAATGTCGTAGTGGTTGTCTCAAACTGGGTCACTGCTGCGGGCGTAATCGTGAGGGTAGCGAAAGCCGATGATACGTCCGTGATTGTAGAGTATTGGGTTGAAGTTTCAGTCTATTAAATGTCAGCCATGTTTCAATACAAGAGTATTTGCCATGGAATATTGCATGTTCGTCCTTCGAAGAAACATTTCCAACCCGAAGGGTTTTATGGATAATTTCGAATTACCTCAAGAACTGGAAGCTTACCTTAGTTTTAGTAACCTCGTCCGGCGTCAGAGTAGACGTGATAGTAGCAGATTCGGTCAATGTGCTTGGCGGTAACGTCATTGTTGACACGTTCGTTTGGACTTGTGTAAGTGTCTCAAATATTGTCTCTGTGGTTGTTTTGGTGCTTGTACTAAAGTTGAAAAGTTAGTCCTCGAACGATTGATATACGAGGGTAGGTTCGGAAGTTTGAGTGATCGGGGAGTATATGAGATAGTAGAACCACATCTAAGTAATTGACTGACCTGTTGGAAAGCGCCGTCGATGTTTCAGTGATCGTACTAAATTGAATTAGATTCGCGACGGCATTATATCTAAAAGGAACAAAATTCCATTTTTTCCTTAAAGGACATCTCACCTCAAAACGACTGAACCAGATAATGTCTCGTACAATGTAGATGTCACGAGAATTGAGGCGTTTTGGGTGATAGACTCTGTAATGGTGCTGTATGGAGTGTGTCAACAGATATTAGATATAGTCTTCAATTTCGATCTCACCTTAGAATCGGATCAGCAGTAATAGTTTCGACGATAGTTGTGGTACTCAGAACTGAATTGTTTTGAGTCACTGTAGGCCCGAATTCTGTGATTGTACTATTCGAGACGAGTGAGCCAAGAGACCTTTGAATCAGATGAATTTCATTTACCTGATGGAATCAGCAGTGATATACACTGTCTGCATGTCGAATTCTGTAAAGTTACGCGTAACTGTACGCCCCGGCTCTGTAAAGATTCTGCATGAATTATGTTAGTAAAGCGGTGTATGGCCCCCCGAGATAACATCTTACGTTGTAACTGGACCTAAGGTTTCATACACAGTTGTTGTGTTGAAGAATGAGGTGTTTAAAGTCACCGTGGGTCCTGGCTCCGTAATCGTGCTTATCACAAGCGTCAGCAATCTTCTCCTAAAGGAAATAAAAACTCACCTTAGAATTGGAGGCAAGGTTTCATAAACGGTGGTCGTGCTAAATATCGAGGCATTGAGCGTCACAATAGAGCCAGATTCGGTGATGGTGCTATATTTCACATGTAAGTAGCTACAAATCCACTTGAGAATATGATCTTACCTCAATGATGGGCTTAAAGTCTCATATACTGTAGTAGTACTGTATATTGAGGCATTTTGCGTAATAGTAGAACCTGGTTCGTATATAGTGGTCGTACTAAAGATTGATGCATTTTGCGTAACTGTCGAAGCAGGCTCATAAATGGTAGTAGTACTGTATATTGATGCATTTTGTGTAACAGTGGATCCAGGCTCATATATAGTGGTTGTACTAAAGATTGATGCGTTTTGCGTAACCGTCGAAGCAGGTTCAGTGATAGTGAGAGTGCTGTAGATTGATGCGTTCTGCGT
>MU002376.1:0-18508 GCA_010093585.1 Melanomma pulvis-pyrius CBS 109.77
TTTGCGACGACACGCTGGCCCAGCCTTTGTGTCCAACCTCGACCCTCCCAGCCTAGCAATATCCGCAAGCGGCCTGCCCAGGGAGCCGGCTCACTCGCCCACTCACGCACCACGCACCACGCACCTCTCACCACGCACCACTGGCCTCACCACTCACCACTCCCCACTCACCACTCCCCACTCACCACTCCCCACTCACCACTCACTACTCACCACCACCCCCAGACACCGCGGGCGGTCTGGAATGGCATTTCGCGCGTGCATCATTCCGCCCATTCCGCCCATGGCCCATGGCCCATGCCGTGCTTGTCTGCCGTGTGCCGTGTTTGATTTGCTGCCGCCCAAACCCACACACAAGCAACGCGCACCTATTCGCACACGGCCGGCGCACCACCTCCAACACCGCGACGCTGCGGTGCCTCCGCTCGCTATCAGACGTCGATACGAGCACCTCGCCCCAGGCACCGTCTGACCCTAACCGTCATCTAATTCCGAGCCCGAACCCTGTCCAACGCGACGCGGTTGCGGGCTGAGGTGCAATGGGCTTGCTGATCGTGGAATCCTCTCCTGCAAATTATTTGCATCCTGTGCGAGCGGTCCCAATAAAAGACGCCCATGGCCGCGCGAGCATCCCTCGCCCGCCGCCCTCGCCCGCCAATCGCCGCCGTGCCTGGCCCGGCGCTAGAGCGTCCCTCACGGCCTTGCTGAGGCCAGATTGTGCCGTTCCAAGTTGAGGCAATCTGCACCGCAGGTCCGCCTTCTCAGCGCCCTGGCGAAACACGTATCGACGTATCCATACCCGCGCCGCCTGCACTCTCCTGCTCGAGTCGATTCAACACCGTCACGCCCGGTCCTGCTGGACGGCTAGGCTGCGCTTTTGCTTCCACCGGTCTGCCGCCATGATGGCAAGCCCAATTTGCAGACCGACATGGACGCTGGACGCTGGACGCTTGACATTTGACGCTTGACCTTGACGCTTGACCTTGACCTTGACGCTTGACCTTGACCTTGACCTTGACCTTGACGCTTGACGCCCAAGGGATGTGAAATGCAACCACTTCACCGGCCCGCGGTTCGCCATTGCCAGTCGAACCTCGCGAAGCCTCACTGCTTCTCGAGTCGACATGCCCCCTAACGCCCTGCGGACTGCCCTCGGGTGAGCAGCACTAATCGTGCAACCGTGACAGGCTCCGATAATGCATTTCAGAGTGCTGCGCAAGGGGCCACAGTAACGAGTGACCAGAGTCATCCTGTGTGTTTGCGGCGCCGTGACCGTTTGGGCTGAGCAATGGCTGGTGGAGCAACCATTGAAACGCGAGACCACCTTCCCTTCTTTTTGCACGCCGGCTGTTCCACAGTCGGCCCGTAATTTAATACGAAGCGTCCACGTAATCACGGTGCCATCCCTCATGCACGAGCCATTCTCCAACGTCCACCGGCACTCCGGACAAACTGGCTGTCTGTGTTGGTGTCTACGGATCCTCATGCTGCGCTAGGGCACGTCTTGGATGCAAAATGGATACGCCCACCCTTCCTCAGGCGCTGCTTATCGTGGCAAACAACGGCCTCACCAACATCTCCACAAGCGGGAGTCTACTATCAATCCTAGTTTGCTCTGCCAACCTTCATTTTCGACCTTCTTTCCAAAAGTACCAGTCTCAGGTGCTCTGTAGCCGTTTCTTCGGAGTACGGATCCGAAAGGGGGGGGAATGTCTGATATCATCGCCCACAATAAAACATTTCTCTGTGTTGGGATAATGATGCGCACGCAGGCATCATCTATCCCGGCACTATTTGACATCTCGCGCGGGTCGAGAGAGCTCAAACTCTTCATGCTCCGGCTCGCGAACACCATGTGAAATGGCCAAACTGAAAGCCGCACACGGGCGCTAGCCATTTACTGCAGCTACGGGGGCAAGCCTAGACGACGGGTCGTCCTGCTTGCTTGCACCTATTCGCCGACTGCCCTTCTGAGAGATGCTGCTGGGAGGAAGGCCTACGCGACCAATGTAGTTGTCGTGCCCTGTAACTCGGCCGAACGCGGAAGATTCCATACATTACTCAGCATACGATACAAGCGAGGGGCAGCCAGGGGAGAACACGACTGCAACCCCTCTCCACATTAGTTCGATGATATCCGTGATACGACAAACGCGGGTGGGATGATGCAGCGCTTGCAGCCGTATGTCCATGAGGCACCCTCGTCCGAGCAAATTCGAGAATCCTGTCTGACGCAGCAATATTGTGGAGATGATATTGCTAGTGTGGACGGGGAGGATGGCAAGTCCATCGAGGCGAAAGGCGTGATACGGGGACTCGGCATCATTGTTCATGTGTTGCCCACGCAGGCAATTACGAGAGGTGGAGAGGTGGCGAGTCGTTAGAAGCGTTGGGCGTGAGACGGGTCTAGGCTGCATCGGGAAGCATGAGTAGCTGCTCCACGGCGCGCCGCGCTGAGACGTACGGTGCCTTGGACTTGTCTTCACGACGACGCGTACATGGCACTACCGGCCGCTGATGTCTGTCGTCGATGCCTTCGGCTCTCTGGCTTCAACCATCCTCGACGGCTGAGCAGGTTCTCCAAGGACCGAGCGCTAGCGCGTTTCTCGCCATGCGAAAGCCTCTCGGGGCCATGCCATCCGTCGTGACACGCTGCTCCTGAATGGATGCAGGAGACTGTGGAGTGAAAACTCTATCGGGACCCATGGATGGCAGCAACTCTAGCCCTCAATCTGCTCTGCACAACTGCACCGATCGCTGCCGGCCACGTACGACCATGCTTTGGTACTTACGGCCATGGCATGAACATACGCCCGTGGATCGGCTGCCGATATACAGGATGCAAAAGTCTCATAAAAGGAGACCCGGTTCCGGGAAATAGATCACGATATTCCGCTTTAGGCCGAAGGAATATGGAGCAGCAGACCGCCGTCCGGAACCACCACCGTCCTATAAGCTCGTTCTCGGCTTACGTGCACCCCCCCGGCTTCGACTTGGACGTCGTTTGAGAAGCGGCAAGGCTGCGAACAGGCTACGTCTTTGACACCCCTGCTCCTCTCTCTCATAAGTTACGATTGTGGCGAGCGAGTCTCGGCTGCATCTCACGAAAACGACACGGCGCTGCGTTCAGTTTAGCCCCTTCAATTGCTAGCCCTCCGCATCCCACTTACACCCCCGCTTCGCTACAAAAGTAATGGCAGGCGGGTCCCGACGAATGAGGTCGGCGACGCCACGCATCAAAGCAATTATCCTTTGTGTCTAGTAGGTCCCGAATCCAAGGCAGCCCATCACCGGTCTGATGGATCGTGACTTTGCCTTGGTACCCTGACATAGGAGAGCATATCGTACCGTCATTGTGCCATTATCCTTTTAGAAGCAGCCACTTGTGCTGACAATCTTCTCAAACGCAGCACAGCTGACTATGCCCCAAATCTTGACTGGCCTGCCGTGCAAATTTCTTGCTAGTTGCACGGGCTAAGCGAAACACTGTCAGCTCGCTATTGCATCCATGCTGGAGATAGCAGCGGTAATATCTGGGCCTCAAGGGCTAAGATCCGAAACCACCAGCAGCGGTGTGGACATGCTGTCGCCCGCACCGATGCACAGCTGATCCCACAGACGAAGTGCCTGTAATTTGTATCCCGATGATGCAGGCCCTGTCACAGAGGGCGGCTGGTAGTTCACGGGAACATCTATCCAGGAGGCTTTATGAATGGAGAGCGCCACGCATTTCGACTGCACAGATAGCCTCGCCAGCGATGCATGCATCTCAGCTGGCGGGGCCATTGTTGTGGACCAGTCATCTCTGTGTGACTAATCAGCTGTCTTCCCAGTTTTCACAGGCGATGCGACATGTTCTGGCCGATGTGTTCACCAAACACCACAAAGTTGGCCCCATGGATATCGCCAAATCTCTAGCAAGGTATGCTACCGTGACTGAATCATGTGGTGCCTTGCTTGGTCGCTAGATTCTGGCGAGACCCATTCGCAGAATGCAGAACAACCCACGCTGCTTGTCTTCCTCCCGAATCGGTAACGATTATCTGTTCATTGTCAAGCACGCTTTCGAGGCGTTGCCTTCGCCTGACGCGAAAGCTAAAGGACTTTATCTCCCCACACCACCGCGGTTTGGCGCGTGGCATCCAAGCCCATCTATCTCACTACCGAAAAAGACGCCGATGCAGCTAATCACGTTCACCGAGCGACACCATCATTGACGTCGCACATCCTCTATCGGATCTATTGAATTATTGCCGCTCACCTCCGTGGGCTATCACTCACTATCACACAATTCTCAGCCTTTCTTGGACCGCTTGTGTATGCAACGGGTATATCTGCTGCCTGAACACGGTGCAGCCCTCCCCCATATGCATGTTGCTCTGGGATAGTGTGGTGAGATATCGCCAAGTTCAGTCATGGATTTGGCTGATTACACCACTCCTTGCCAACCACTAGGTAGACTGTGTAGCGTGAGGAGACAGTACCGTCAAAAGCAAGATGCCGCAAGCAGCCGTAGTCGCGAGGCGTGAGGATGCGCAAAATGTTTCACTAGCTCGCACAAACCTGTCTCCCCGACGCCGATTCCACTCTCGGTTCACAAAGAAGGTCTGCGTCTTTGCAGCCATCGGTAAAACCCCTTTGCTCGAATTAGATCCTTTTGCGTCGCCGGCCTCGCTTTCATTGATCGCTTTCATCCTACGTTGGCCACTCATTCCGGTCTCCCGCTTTGTGTCATGGTTCGAGATTTTCTGAGGCGTTGTGTCAGGAACCCTTGCCGGCCTTTTTGTCTTTTGAAGCCCGCGTCTTCCGCCCCACATGAACATTGTTCTTGCTTTTACGTTGCCCCTGGTCAGCACGATTTTCTTTGCAACACCGCGGGATTTCCACAACCGGTCGTATGCTTCCTTTTACCGTCTCCGGAATCCAGCATTGGGCCGCCTATCTACCACATACCTACCGCTGTCCCTGTGGCGACGAGTACGAGTGCCGCCGCCCGGCTGAATTTGTTTCGGAGATGGATCCTAAAGAGCCCTGTACATTCTGCGTAGGTGGAAGGACGGTGTGTGTTAACAGTGGCTTAAATGACCGAGACGCCAAGGTATCCCACAGCATTTGGCTGCAGCATCATCCTTTGAGGCGGGTCTCATTGGTACTGATCCACCTGCCGCATCGCACTTGCACCCTGCGAGATAACCTGAACGATATGAATCCGCAACACGCCGCGAAAATTTTCCTTCCTGTGGACCTCCGGACAGGCAATCATGTCAAATTTTATTGTTGATCATTATTGCAGCACTCAAGATGGCGCTCATGCAGACTGTCGCTTTTCTTAGATCTCACGCGGGTGTCTAGCCTTGCAGATCATCTATTGCACACCATTTGAAATCCTGAGGTATGATGCCTCAGAGCAGGGCAAACAAGGCAGGGCAACCTGCATTCATTCAAACCTTCTCCTAATTACGTGCGACGGCAACGTCGCAGCAACAACGAGTCGGACGGCCCATCTCTTGCGCAAGGAATTTTTTCTCTCTCCCCATTCGCCGCATCGTCCCACACCCCGTTTTCCCTTTGAGCCATGTGCTCAGCATTTTTCATAGCCGTCTCATTTCGTATCCCTCTGTCCATCTCCGTTTCATTATCTCACATTCGTATCTCATATCGCTAGAACAAGGGAAGAGAGAGAGAGCGCAGGTAACGCTGTACCCGCCGCCACGCTCATATCACTTCGAGGCGAAGCACATGCGCCCGCCGGCATGACGATGCCGACACCGGACTACCAAACGATTACACCATCACACACGACGGGCTTACCTACTATTACGTTGCACTGCTGGCCTATTCTGTGGTTGCCTACGTGTGTTGAGTGTTGACCATGAGGTGTCCACAAACGGAGGCATCTCCGCCGCAGGGGCGGCAAATATTTAAACTACCACCATCACTTAAGGCCCAAGGCTGCCATGCATTGTCGAGCGAGCGGCGTTGCATCCGTTCGAAAGGGAGTGGTGTGTGTAGTCAAACAAGGCCCCTTTGAACTGCGTCGTGGACAGAGGCTTGACGTGTCCTCGTGCCGCGCTAATCTATCGACAAACGAACCATTGGGCCGACGCCAGCCTGACTGCGATCGGGGATCGAAGAGGCCATAGTTGGCTGATTGTAACTTGCAACGTATATGTAGTTGTATGCGGTGTAGTCAATCACACGTCTACGACTATGGGTTGCAGCCGAGCACGAGCCGATTCTCGACGCAAGGAGAGAAACACAACACCATCGGCTACAACTTACAAGTTGCTCATACGCTTATATTGTGCCGAGACTCGCTATCCCACTAGGAGTCTCCGAAATATGGCAACAAAGTGCTGTCTCCGTATCATCCGTATCGTCTGTCTTCCTTCAAGTTCAGGCCGCTGGTTCTGTTAAACACGACAGACTCAGCTAAATACACTTTCCGTCATCCACGTCAGTCATCCGGCGCTGCATCCGAATTCAGGATCCCTGTCCTAATCCAGCTGCATCGTTTTCCCCCCAACAGCCTAGATGGAAGGTCGAAAGCTTCAGCGCCAATGCATCTACGCACAGATCAAAAGAACGGCACAACCTCTAACAGCAGGATGTAACAGGTCGCTCTCATCTACTCCCCTCGCCGCTGGGGAGGCCACATTTTGCAACTCTCATAGCCAGCTACCCTCTGCACTAGAGATCTCCCCTCGGTCAAATTGATCAGACCAGCTTTGGCATATCTCATAGCGTGTGGCTAGGACCCTCATCGAGTACTCCCTATCGTCGTAGCCATAGCTATAGCCCGCACCTCACGTCTATGATGCCAGCTCCCACCACCAAAGCATTAACGCCGAAGACAGCTATAGTTCAAGCACCTAGCTATGTCAGGTCGTGTAGTCTACTACAGGAGACGGTATATGGATTCAAGCAGCCATGCAAGCATCTTGTTCGGGTCCTGCCGTCGAAATGCTCCCTCTGCTAACTAACCTCTACCAACTGACTTTCTCAAAATGACAGATTTATGTGCATCGACTAATGATTTGTGAATTGATACATGTTCAGGTAACATTATGGCATTTATCGTAGGGGAAAGTAGTCAAGTCCACATTGGGTTCTTCACTACGCCTCACGGCGTCGGCTTCTACTGCTCAGTCTAACTACTGACCACCTACTTATAGCCAGATCCCTAAGACATACAGACACATGCACATTGAAAGAGAAAAAGAGAGAGAAAGAGAAAGAGAGACCCATCACAGCAGCGAAAAACCCCCCCTTCAATCCCCCACCACCGACCTCCGTCCCGCAATCTTTCAGCTCATAATACACATCATCTCCCAGAACTCGCACATCCACCACTGAGCCTGAGCCTGAGTGGCCGACGAGGACGGGGAGGAGGGGAGGAGGTAGTCGTCCCACGCCGACCCTTCCCGTGCACCGCAGCGCACGCATGTCCTAGTGCAATTCCTACCACCCCCCAGCCCCCATTCACCATCCACCAACCCCCCTACAACGGAAGGACGAACAACGCGGAAAACATACATACATGGGAGTAGGAGTAAGAGCATAAGTTCAGGTTCGATAGGTGGTATTTCAGTCCGTGGGGTGGGATAGGATAGGATAGGATAGGATAGGATAAGATGAGATGAGATATAGCATCTATCCGTGATTACATGTGGACGAGGCGAGGAAAACACGTCTTCTCCTACTGCGCCTGCACCGAGGGAACTGCGGCATCTTCGTGTTCCCAGGCCCGGTGGATCGACGGTGGTGCGGGCGTGGAGCATCGCGGGGCGGGGTTTCTGGGGAGGGATTTGCGCTTGTCGGTCACGGTTGGCGTGGGTGGTGGGTAAGTAGATAGCTATCTATGCTGCTCGATGCTCGGTCGTGGAAGGCAGGTGTGGGTTCTGCAAGTGTACATCTACAAGAAGCTACCTCCCATATCATACACGCCATCTCTCGGCTAGAAGAGTCTATTTCACTAGAAGAGTCTGTTGTCCGCAGTCGCCTTCACCGCCGCCCTCTTTGCCATTTGCTTCTTGCGGTCCTTGGCCTCGCCTGGCGGCTTGAAGAACAGACTGGCGCTCTCCCCGTCCTTGACCGTCCAGCTCAGATACCCCCGATGCGCCGGATCCCTGTAGTATTCGATATCCTTCCTAGCCGTAGCATCTGGAAGCCTGTACTTGTACTTCTCTCCCACCTTCGCCAGCACCGCTTTCATCGCCTCGTTCTTGACTTCCTCCGGGGTGTCCGGGGCGCTGAGCGCGGCCTGCAGCGGTGTTACTATGGCTTCGCCCAGGCTTGTGGGGTTCGCGGCGCGTGCGAGGAAGGACGCATCGGCCTGGAGCGAGATGGCGGGGTGCGATTCGCCGCGCAGCACGCGCTTGATGGACGTCGGGGAGTAGAAGCGCGTGGTGACGGAGCCTCCGAGCGCTTCGATGCGGGCAATGGCTTGCTCGGACGCACGGGACACGATGATGTTGATTGCCGTTTTCAGCTGCTCGGCGTTCTGCAGTCGGGGGCCTTATTAGCAAATGTTCGTGGATTGCACATCAACGATATGCGAAATGCGAGGTGAGTAAGACGAGTAAGATGAGGTGAGATTTGCCCTGCTCATCAAACTTTGGATTAAGTTTAGATGGATGGTGTGAGGGAGGCGTGGGGAAAGACACTGCGCTTCGAGCGAGGCTGGGGTCGGGGTTGGACTGCCTTGGGAAGTGTGCAGCTCGGTCGTTTGTGAGTTGCAGGATTAATAAGAAATTAGGCCTCCTCGTGCGTGCATGCGCTGATTCTGAAAGCCCCAACGCCAACGTCGAGCTTGCACGTCCTAGGCAATTTACACGGTATCTCGCCCGGTTTATTCGTGTGTCGCACACCGTATAGAGGAGGGAAAAGGGAAGGTGTTGGGTGAGAGGAAATGCAGCCGCAAATAGACGTACCCTCGCTAGAATCTTCACGCCATGGCGCTTGACGCCGTGCAGACACCGCGACTTGTGCAGTTCTTTCATTGTGATGGGCTTGGTGGGATCGAGGCGGCCTTGGTCGATCCACGATTGGATGCGGTCGAGGTTGACCGAGGACATTTCGACTTTGAAGCTGGAATTGCAAACATTAGCATGCGTCCACCTAATTCTACCCGTAGAGCTTTCACAGCGCCTCTATATGACCGAGTCTTCCAATTGAACCCCACTCACGGATTGTACTTGTTCCTCCCCCTCACCGGCGTTGTGATCTCCAGCGGCGTCTGTCCACCCTCAAACCCCGCGGGCACCTTTCCGTGGGCATGCTGACCCTTCTGACCTCGCCCTGCTGTCTTTCCTTTTCCTGAAGACGGACCGCGTCCTTTCCGGATGTTCTTGCTGTATGCGCCTTTATTGTCGGAGAGGGCAGAAAGAATGGACGCGGAGCGCTGCTGGGCGGGGAGTAGGGAGGGCGCGAGGAAGGGCGTGACGGGTGAGACATGGGTTCGAGATAGCAGCGAGGAGGCCAGCCGGAGGGCCTGTAACCGGGGCGGCATGGTTGCGTGTGTAGAGTAGTTGACGGTTTCGTAGTGCGGATTCGTGATGAGAAAATGTGCTTAGGTAATGGGATAACGCTTTTCCCGATTGGTAGCTTGGCAATTCACCTCACGAGTATCATCGTTCACATGCAGCTACAACTACAACGAGGAGAGTACCATCCTCATCCCAGGACCATTGGATTTTGAAGTCGTATCTCAATCCCATCGTGTTACCCACCACACAAACCGGTCAGTTGCATGTCATACCAGCCTGCGTGCATCTGCTCTGCGCCCTCGCGGCTGCTCTGTCGCCTTGCTGTCGTAATCATTCCATAATGGCTGTCCTCGGCAAGCGCGGCGGGGAAGACGACATGGACTTTGCGCGCGAGGACAAGCGACAAAAGACGGGAGTTGTTAAATGTCCGGAAGAGGCACCACATGACTGCCCTAGAAGATCGCAGGAGGGCAAGATCAAATGGTATGCCGTCTGGGGCGGCCCAAATCCGGGGGTTCACCACACGAACTGGGGCACTGCCCAACAATTCATAGAAAAGCAGGGATCTGTAAAGCACAAAAGCTTCACCGACATGAATCAGGCCAAGGCATGGTACGATACAACAAAAGCAGGTTCTCCTGACCTGGCTCCGCGCTCTCACCAACCGGTCCCCCAATCTCGTGCTATTATTGCTGCCCATAGCCCTATACTTCCAGTATCACGGCGAAACCAGCGCGAGACTACCCCCGGACCTCATAACTCATGCGGAACAGAAACCAGCCCGGCGAATCACATAGCGAACACTGATGCGTCACAGCAGCACTCGTTTCCACATGTCGCGAACCATGTCTCATCGGCAGAGCAGCAGCTGGACCAGCCTTCCGACGATGTTGTGACCGTATCCGAATCCGTCCTCTGCCCAGAACAAAGCAACCTGGTTGATCTTATTCTTCAGGGTCGCAATGTCTTCTACACCGGGTCTGCAGGCGTTGGGAAATCCACGGTCCTTAAAATCTTCCGCCATAAGCTTCGAGCAAAAAATAAGAACATTCAAGTTCTGGCACCGACTGCCCGCGCAGCTCTCAATATCAATGGCCAGACGACCTACAGTTTTGCAGGATGGAGGCCAGAAAGTAATCAGCTTTCAAAAGATAAACTAGAGAGGGGTGCTCGTGGGAATCAGATCCTGAAGCGCCTGTCGAACACTGACGTACTTGTTATCGATGAAATCAGTATGGTCGAGAATAATTTCTTCCAGAGACTTAATTGGCTTATGCAGGCTGCTTGTGGGAGCGGCAAGGCCTTTGGGGGTGTACAGATCGTTGTTACTGGAGATTTTTGCCAGCTTCCACCTGTTAAGCCATTTACGTGCTGCGTTTTATGCGGGCAAATACTCGAAAAAGTTAGTGCTACGGTGTATGAGTGTAGTGCGCATGGTCAGTACCACGACGAAGACAAATGGGCTTTCCGGAGTGATGCATGGAAGGTAGGTCATACGGACACGCAGAATAAACAATGCTGCGATGTTAACTCCGATCTAGCAGTGCGATTTCGTTCACGTCAACCTAACTCAAATTCACCGACAAAGCGACACCAGCTTCATCAATATACTACAGAAGTTGCGCATTGGCGATCCACTACTTCCTAGCGAGAAAAACACCCTTCTCAACCACAGATCAGAGACCACAAAGGCCATCGAGCTCTTTTCGACAAGGGTGGAGGTCAAGCTCGTGAACGACAAGGAATTTGAGAAGCTGAAGACTCGAGCGCGTACCTACAACTGCGTAGATAATTTCAGTTGGAATGAAAAAGACGATAATGTGAAGCGCAAGGGCGAAGAAACGGAAGAGGGAACTATCAAAGCCTTGGTAATATCCCCTTGATATAAGATAATCTTTTGACTTTTCAAACTAATCTTATATTTCAGAAAGATCATCGATTCGAGAGCCAAGTGCAACTTAAAGAAGGCATGCTCGTGGTACTGCTCGCGAATATCGACGTTGATTGCGGCCTTGTCAACGGCTCTCAAGGCACAGTAATCGGGTTCCAACCGTTTGCTGGACTAGACGCCGAACAAAAGAGCGAGGATTACACAAGTCTTTCCAGCTCCAATCCCACCTATCGCGCGCCACAAGGCTTTACCGGCAGACACGCTGCCTATCGCGAAGATAGGATTGAGGAATTCATGTGTGCAGTTCCTAGGACCAGCAGAGAATGGCCAGTTGTCAAATTCTTGAACGGACAGACGACAATGATATATGCGGAATGCATGGTAACTGAGCTTGGAGATGAGCACCCACATAGCCTTTTGAGCAGAACCCAGATCCCCCTTATGGCGGGATGGGCTATGACGACGCATAAGAGTCAGGTACGTCTCTATCATCTCACCACTAGATCCTCAAACATGGCCCCGGTGCTTATAGCAATGTGCAGGGCATGACGCTTGAACGTGTCATTGTTGATCTGTCGAGGAGCTTTGAGCAAGGGCAGGCATACGTTGCACGTAAGTAATCCGCTTCCGGTACCGACCGCTTTCGCAGAGCTAAATTCGGTGCGTGCTGTAGTGAGCAGAGCGAGGTCACTGGATGGACTGAAGGTTGTGTCGTTCCCGGAGAGTGCAAACGGTACGGGGAATAAGGAGGTGCGCGAGTTTCTGCGCGACGAGTTTAAGATGGACTTCTCTTGAGAAATCGGTCATCCTTCGGTTCTTGGGGTGCTATAAGGACGTCATGTTTCTCACAACCAACCGTGGCTCGACGTTTGATGTTGCGTTCAAGTCTCGTAAAGACCTGAATGCTGAATGTCAACTATTCTTCCTTGGACTATCGGTCACCGAGGTTGGTATGGGCTACATTCGCTGGACTCGCAAGCAGTTCCTCTATCTCTACGGTAGTGACCTCGCCAAAGGAGACCTGGATGAGCTTGCAAATCTGAAGCTTATCGGTCCAGAAATCAAGAACGCTGCCAAGACGAGTAGGCTGCTTGCCAAACGAAAGGGTAGCCCACTCACCATATAGCATGTCCAGATTGTTGCACATCAAGATAGACGAGATATCCGATACCTTATTGAAAGATGCTTTTTGTATATGAAAATGGTTCTCTAGTGGCACACTGGGACAGAAAGACATTCTATCCAGGCTTCTAGTGCCGGCGCACTCGGTGATTTTGGGTAGTCAAATCTCAAGAGATCGACTTAATTCTTCCCCTTTCCTTCTATAGTGTATGACTTGTTCCCTTTTCAAACCCATAGAGCGAATCATATGTTAGCAAGTAGAAATAAATCAAAGTGTAATACGTTCCTCAAGGTAGAGTAGAATTTCAGTACAAGTATTTAATTTACTGAACAGCAGTCTTACCTATAAACTAAGTGAATAGCTGAAATCTTGTAGCAAAATCTCTACACCGTTGGTTTATTTCCAAGGTTATTTCTATTTTTAGCCGGATGGGCCCGAGCATATTTGGTTTGGTCGGAGTGCAAGCTCCTTGGCACGCCGACTAAATTGAGGTCAAAATGCTCACAAGCATGGGTTAAACGTCGAACATTCAGGAGAAAAAGCCTTCATCGAAGGCTCCTTCGATGTGATTGAATGAATCTATGCGGCTGAGCTCAAGGGAAGGATCCCATGGCTTCAAATGACCCACGCCCAAGACAATCTGATTCACGCCAGTTAGGCTGTGTGAGGTGCTTGTCATTCGGACGTGAACATGATTTGACAAGCTGCGGCATTAGTTGGTCTAGTTTAGTCCTGTAACTCATTCCCTGGTTTTAGATTCAGCCATACGAGATTCAGAGAAGGAGATCGACGAAACTGATATTGTTAGCCCCGGCCTAAAGTCACTTCTCGTTCCATCTACCTGTTCCATCTCTCGTCCCTTCCATCTCTTCCGCCTCTCCCCATTCCTAGTAGCCTTTCCGTTTCTAGGATTAGCACCTGCTACGAAACTATACTTTCTTGGAACTCGTTATCGGACGCGTCGACGCGAGTTCATCTAAAATTCTTTTGTTTCGTTTATCCTCCTGAAAGCTGCTCAACCCCGTTGCTGCTGTACCACACCCCAAAGTAAACTCTGTCTACTCCCTAAGTCCTCTTCACTACGAAAAGAAAACCCCGCGGTGGAATGGCTTTCAACAGAGATGATCCGGACTATGAACGAGGACACCAGCTGCAGGATATGCCTGCTACCCCCACCGTAAGTAATAATGTAGACGGCGACGATTGGTCAATACCCTTAATAACTCTTTTCATTAGTACCGATTTTATCCTCCTCCAGAGCAGGACGACGCTGGTCAACATCTGCTGAACGATCCACCCGTCTCAGATTATGAGCAGTCCCGACTTGATGTTCATCAAAATAAACCTGCGTCTCCCACTTCGATGTACAGCCTCACCGAGACCTATACCTCTAGCGCAACTGAAACACATGCTCCAGTCTCTGGACGCAGAGACAATATCGGCTTCGACCAGTACGGCCATGTTACCCATAGGCCTCCATCTATGATTTCCAACAACCCCGAGGACAGTTGGGTCCAACGGCAACAGCAACCTAGTGTAGAGCCTAGTGGTGGTAATGGCATGAAGCGCTCCAAAACACGCAAGGTTAAGCTTGTCCAGGGATCCATTCTCAGTATCGACTATCCCGTGCCTAGCGCCGTACAAAATGCCATCGAGCCACGCTATCGCAACGCCGAGAGCTCTTCCGAAGAGGAATTCACAAAAATGCGCTATACTGCTGCCACTTGCGATCCAAACGACTTCACCCTTCAGAATGGCTTCAATCTACGCCCGCGAATGTATAATCGTCATACCGAGCTCCTCATTGCTATCACGTATTATAACGAAGACAAGGTCCTCCTAGCCCGTACTCTGCACGGAACAATGAGAAACATCCGCGACATTGTCAACCTAAAGAAGACAAATTTCTGGAATGTGGGTGGCCCTGCTTGGCAGAAAATTGTAGTTTGCCTTGTTTTCGATGGCATCGACAACGTGGATAAAAGTGTCTTTGACGTTCTCGCAACCATTGGTATTTATCAAGATGGAGTCCTCAAAAAGGATGTGAATGGCAAGGAGACAGTCGCACACATCTTCGAGTATACCAGCCAGATTTCAGTAACGCCAGATCATCAGCTCGTCCGGCCCGACAGCAGTGAGAGTTCTGGGAATTTGCCACCTGTGCAGTTTATCTTCTGTCTGAAGCAGAAGAACAGCAAAAAAATCAACTCTCATCGCTGGCTTTTCAATGCCTTCGGACGAATCCTAAACCCGGAGGTGGCGATTCTCATTGACGCTGGAACAAAGCCCAGTCCTCGGTCTTTGCTATCACTATGGGAGGCCTTCTATAATGACAAGGACCTTGGTGGTGCCTGTGGCGAGATCCATGCTATGCTAGGCAAACGAGGAGTCGCGCTACTGAACCCACTTGTTGCAATTCAGAACTTCGAGTATAAAATCTCCAACGTCCTTGACAAGCCTTTGGAGAGTGCTTTTGGGTATGTCAGTGTTCTTCCGGGCGCATTTTCCGCCTATCGCTTTCGAGCTATTATGGGACGTCCGTTGGAACAATACTTTCACGGCGACCATACGCTATCAAAGGTGCTGGGCAAAAAGGGCATTGATGGCATGAACATCTTCAAGAAGAACATGTTTCTAGCAGAGGATAGGATTCTTTGCTTTGAACTGGTAGCTAAAGCTGGTCAAAGGTGGCACCTATCATACGTGAAAGCCTCCAAAGGCGAGACTGACGTGCCTGAAGGCGCAGCCGAGTTTATTAGCCAACGCCGAAGGTGGCTCAACGGATCCTTTGCTGCGTCTCTCTATTCAATCATGCATTTCGGCCGATTGTATCAGTCAGGTCATGGCATCATCCGGCTCTTTTTCCTGCACGTCCAGCTCGTCTACAACTTCTTCAACGTACTTTTTGCTTGGTTCTCCCTGGCATCGTACTACCTCACGACAACAGTCATTATGACCTTAGTTGGCACCCCACAGAAGACGGCAGACTACCACGGTTGGCCTTTTGGCGACACGGTGACCCCCATCTTTAATGTGGTGATCAGATACATCTACGTGGCCTTTCTGATCCTACAATTCATTCTTGCCCTCGGAAATCGACCCAAAGGCTCCAAGTATAGCTACATGGCCTCATTTACCGTCTTCGGCCTTATCCAAGGATACATCCTTGTCTTGACTACATACCTCGTTTATCGTGCTTTCAGCACCAAACCAATCGGCGACCAAATTTCTCTCGAGTCCGGAAAGGAGTTCTTCGACAGCTTTTTTGGCGGCAGCACAGGGGTTGCAGGCCTTATCATGATTGCACTCATCACCATCTACGGCTTGAATTTCGTCGCGTCTTTCCTCTATCTCGACCCTTGGCATATGTTCCACTCTTTCCCCCAGTACCTGTTCCTCATGTCAACTTACATCAACATCTTGATGGTATATGCTTTCAACAACTGGCATGACGTATCTTGGGGTACTAAGGGGTCTGACATGGCTGAGTCTCTGCCCTCTGCGAACGTCATAAAAGGCGAAAGAGATGCTGTCATTGAAGAGATTGAACAGGAACAGGAGGACATTGACAGCAAGTTTGAAAAGGTTGTTAAAAGAGCGCTCTCTCCAATGAGCAAGATGGGCCAGGATAAGCCTGAGAAAAAGGATGTCGAGGACTCGTATAGGTCATTCCGAACTGGCTTGGTTTATTCATGGCTACTGTCTAACATTTTACTGGTCATTGGTATGACAAGCGATGACTTCAGTACCATTGGCGTTGGCGTAAGTACAGGCGGAATCTCGATTACCTAAAGATGTGCTAATCATTTTGCTAGGAGGCTGCTACGACCCGTACTCCGATGTATTTCAGGTTCCTCCTATACGCGACCGCTATTCTTTCTATCATCCGCTTTATTGGATTCTTGTGGTTCTTGGGCAGAACTAGTATTGTGTTTTTTCTCCTTAAAAGATAATACATTTTTTAGCATGGTGGATGGGAGCAGAGGAAAGATAGAAGGGATTGATGGAAACAGTGGTATCTGGGATATGTCGGACCCTGCGAGGGCCGAGTGGGGTCGTCTTCAGTACAGACTTTTGTCTTCTACATCATCCTGCTACCTAAAATTCAGAATTTTACCCTTTGAATCTATGGGACGAGGTTGAGGGTGAATATGTAAGATTAGAGAATATGAAATATATACTGAAGGATAGTGCGTCACTATCCACTGTACTCACCAGTTAAACGAACTCGTGGTGCCTAGAAAAATGAGAGAGGGAGAAATCGGGTAACATAGATAGGAGTTCGTATTCGCAGTATAATGTAGGGTCGGCTGACTTTTAATTTGGGTCTTCAAGCTTGAGGTCTTAGGGAGTATTAACCAAGTAAATGTGCACTATCACCTCCTATTTAGTTCTTCTTTTACTCGTACTATTCCGTTAGAGACAGGCAGTCCTGTATTCATTACTCGCAGAGGCAGCATGGATTTTACCTTCATCATGGTGTTGTATTTGCCGTACTCTAGGGAACAAGACCTCTCCGTACTATTCTATTTGAAATCGTCCGAACTATATGCAATTCGCATCGCTCTAAACCACCATCAGCTATCCTATCGGACAACTTGAATGTCCCACAATGGTGATGCTTGTTTTCCTCCAAAAGGTCGGCTAATATCTCGTAAAATGAAGATGAACGATCCAGGTAAGCTACCGAACGATTTATTGAACATGTACAGAAAAATAACAGGAATAGATGCCGAAAAAGTAACCAATACCGTAGACCCCAAGACCAACGGATATTTCAATCCACAGGCTGTATGTTAGAGCCCGGAACTCAACCTCAATCCCGAATTTAGAGAAAGCATCGCATTTGCCTACAATTTAACAAGAGGCAAATTCTACACTATCACACTTTGTCCTTGGTTCTTTGACCTTATTGGTCAGCCTGGATCTAAAGCCAGTTATACATTTGGTTCGTGGTTTCGAGTCAAAGTCATGAAGATCATGAACTATGAAAAGAGAGTAGCCCAGGAACACTTCACGCCGGTGGACTTGATGTCGTTGTTTGACAAGGTCATGCTCATGAGGTAAGAGAACTCATATTGTACCCTTAATTACATTTAGCTACTAGTAAGGACACTAATCAAGTAGCTTGCGCACACCTACTCCGCAGATATACGGGATGTCAATGGGATGTGCGGCTACGATATGTTCCACTTCGAGAGTAATAAAGTATCACTAATCCTGTAGGATGGGAAAATTGTTGTAACGAAACAGCATATGCGGAAGGCAATTTGAACTTCGAAAACGCGGGTCGGACTCCTAGCAGAATGTCAATCACAGACTGACATTTTTTGTAGATAGTTATGCACTTTTTGGATCCTATATGTCTAGCCAAGTCTCCAATCTTCGACCACTCTAACATATTTTAGGTTGCAAGTTGATCGAAGATGGGGGGTGTATTTTTTCGACTTGTGCATCACGTGAAGATTTATTCACTTCTGGGCAGCGCCCCAAGGAGGCTAAGGTAATGTAATTTTCAACTTGTGTCATGTATTTCCTATATTCATTTCTTAGATAAGTCTAGGTAAGTCCCCGAAAATATTCCCTTGGAGTGCGAAACTTGTTGTACACCTCCCCTCTTCCACACCACCCTATTTATACATTAAATGAAGACCAATCTTTCACATACGACCATAGGATCATGAAAATTGGGCTTCCCGTCCGCTCAGCCTTACATAAGCATGATACCGGCGGACTAGTAGTCAAGTGGGTGACCATTGGCGAATCCCTGCTGTTGTATGTTTTTGCCTTTTGCTCAACCTTTTGCCTTTTGCTCAACCTTTTGCCTTTTGCTCAACCTTTTGCCTTTTGCTCAACCTTTTGCCCCATGCCCCCTCTCTTTTTGCTTCATAGAATAAGTGCGTCACAACACTACTACTATAGTGATATCTAGATGTGGTGTCAATAATGCGACACAAAGGTATTTCAGAGACCCTTTCTCCCGCTTTCCAGATTCAATCAAACACT